>JAFNEN010000502.1:0-197500 GCA_019343175.1 Oedothorax gibbosus
AGGAAGTGTTACGTCAATCGGAATGAAATTTTAGGTGTTTAACAAAAAGTGTAAAAATCTGAATATAAATTGAGCCATTTAATAACGATTATATATAAAATTAGATGTTTTGGTTTCAGCGCTCGAGGGCCGTTATTTTCTATGCAACCTATTCTCTATTTTGAGGTGGTTTTCGTTGTGGGCGTGGTCTGGTTGCTTAAGGGCTAAATAACTTGCTTAAGGGCTAACTAACTAAGATAGAAAGTTCAAACTTTCTAGCTTGCCACTTTTACCATATTTCAGGTAAAAAAAAAAACAAATGCGGAAAGCGAGAGAAAGCAATTTATACAAATTATAATTGGTTTATAAACGTTAACATTCAAGTCGTTGATTGGTAAAATCAGTACCTAAATATTGGCTTTCAACATAGTATTAAATTTAGACGTTATGTTTTCTCGAACAAGACAAACAAAATAAACTTCGGCAATCCTCCCTAAATATTAGTGTTGGTTACTTTGGGATTCATTTTCGTTTTTGATTTCAGCACGTTTATGATTAATTTACACAGGAAAGTGTTTGAATTATAATAAAAAAATAACTTAAATTTGACAGAAAGTCAATTTTTCTAAAACTGTGTGGTGTTAGTTTTACTTAGTTGAATGCATCAATATGGACATATTTTAATTGAAATTTCCTTTTTATTATAAATTTGCAGACCAAATTTTAATAACGATGTGTTGTTATAAATTTGAATCGATAATTTAAAGGTTATTATTGAGACAATCACTCATAATTATCATTGTTTCTCAAAATATTTATAGTCTAAATCAACGCAATTATCATTTGGCAACTTGGATTAAAGCAAGTTTCGATTAAACCTTTTCAACAATTTCAGAATTAACTTACAACATTTTTGTAGAAGAGATTTATTGATTTAACTACACTGCCATACAGGAAAAAAAATCCAGAAAGATTGTTAATCAAAAACAAAACTTTTTCCATTTTTTTAAAACCTAGGTGGTTGTTGAATTGACGATAGCTGAAGGCAGCAGTAAAAAATGAAGCATTTAATTTATTTTGTAAGCCCATCATGTTTGTTATACTCCAATTTATCATTGAGTCTGAATGCTGTTAGAAAGTTTGTTTCTTTTTGTGACCAAAGTTAACAAAAGTCTGATAATGTTTGCAACCTAAATTCAACAGGTGTTTAAGAAAATTACTTGTATATTTTTCAAGTGGGTGAAATCTTGTTTTCAGCGCTTAAATTGTTGTCTGTTTAGATTCAAATATCACCGTATTTATAATTTTACAATAGCAACGTAAATAACTGAATATTTTGTGTTAAAAGTTTCGGCAGAGTTTGTAAAAAAAATAATTTTTTAAGTGTTAGTTTTTTATGTTAGTCTCAAATAATGTTAAAATTAATTGCATAAATTTGTCTAGCTTCAAACTCTTCAAACCATATTTGTACGTTAAAAATAAAATAGCTTAAATCGCGAAACTAATCGAGTTTCAACTTAATTAAGTTTGAAATATACCTATTAATTTAAGGAAACGCACCAAAAGTTTATAACCCAAACCTGATTAAAGATCACATTTAAAGTTGTTATTATTAGGCCACTCTAAACAAGACCGCAATCTGAAACTGCTTATGGAATTCTGAATCAAGTTGAAACAATAAAGCACAAGTTTTAGGTAAGGATTTGTAGTCCATTCAACAGTGGAAATCTGAGTATCGTGAGTTGCAGCTTGAGTTTAGAGGATTTGTATTGCTCAATATATATAACAGATCAAGTTTAATTTGAAAACTTTCCCATTTTTAAACATTTTCACGAGGGATTATTTTAAATGAAATATATTGCATAAAGGAAGTTAAAAAACATGTATTAAGATATAATTTTAATTATATTTAAAGAAAATGTATCAGCAATAATTTGAAGTGTTTGGCTGAATTATTAATGAATAAACGTTGTGGGTTTGGATTGCATAGCCTTAAAACGCTACGATACCTTTAATTTGGCTGAATTGATGATTCTATTTGATAATTCAAATTACACAGTATTTCTTCACTTAAAACACATTTCATCTTTGAAGTAGTAAAGAAAAGAACTTTGAAGAATGTAGCTTTAAATATTCTTGATATAAATCAGTAAATATTGGAGTTTGATATAAAAATTGTTTTCATAGTACAGCTTGGATAAAAATATTTAACTGAGCTACATCCGATTGGATTTGTTTTCAATTTTACAATGGATGAACAAAAACTGCAAAAATGAAGGCAATATTGTGTTTTACATAACCAACTTCTAATAATAATTCTTTTTTTCATAGTGAATAAACACATTCACCACAGTGTATAAAACGTTAAAAAATGTATAAAAATTACCTAAAAATGAAATAGGGTAACCATTTTCGCAAGATAAGCTTCCAGTTTTCCAATAACATTTCCCAACAGCCTCTTTCGTCCATACTTGTTTATTCTATCCACATTCCATGTGAATTGAGACGTCTAGAGGTTTTCTTTCCATGCGTGAAATAGAAAATAATGCATCTTGTTATGTTATTCCTACTAACCCTATCTGATTTATTGTAATTCATGAAAAGACATGGGACTCTATTCTAACAAACTCAAAAGCTTATCGAAATGTTAGAAGTCAAATGTCATTTATTACTTTACTGAATGAGTTTTATGTACAGATATATTTCCTATGAAATATTAAACTGTACATTTATAAATTTATTATTTATTATTATTTAATTTATAGAATACTATTTATAACTCTAAAATAATATATTTTATGTAGACAAGACTTTTTGAAAATGTGTATCTAGGATTAAATGTAATTCAAAATAATAGTTCTTTTGTGTTTATTTAGACGTAAACTAGTACAAACATTTAAAAACACATTTCAGCAAAAGATCACTAATGCAGATGACTAACAGGAAAATGTTTATTATTTCAATTATTTACAAACGTTTCTTTTCAAACACATGGATTTGTTTTATTTCAATAATAAAAATAAAACCATTCTTTTATCAATCTATACTATATATAATTAACAGGTCCGAACTTTCTGTTCTTAATCTTTGAGCACTAGGTCATTGTTGGAATGATAAATATGTCTCTGTAGCTGACAGTACAACTTCGATCGATGATAAGCCCTATATTTGTACAGATATGATACAACTTTTTAGGAAAGAGTAGATTAAAATAAACATAAAAATGGAATAAACATACATATGATTTGGCAAGCTTTTGAATTTTAAATGCAATTATTTAAAAATTAAATATAAAATTGTATAAGGAGTTATTGCGATATCCCCTCGAGACCTGCCATCCATTTAAATGGATATTTTTTTCCGTTTCTGTAAAACAATTAGATTTTTCAGCAGTAAATTTTATAGGGATTTTGAATTAAAAAAAAAAGAAAAAACTATTAATTGTAAAAAACTGTTACAGCAAGCTTTTTTTTGTTCGAAGCACAAAAAAAAATTGTATTTTTTAGGGCATAAGACCTCGAATTTCAGGAAATTAACGTGCCTCTCAGAAAATATTGAACTTTTATGTTTTTCAAAATTTAATTTACAGGCAATTTAATTTTTAATGTTTTTATGCCATTAAAATATATAATTTGCATAGGTTTAATCATTTATAAGTCTCTGTTATATTAGTTATAGTGTCTTTGTGAATTCTTTATAATTGAATTTAAATAGGTTACTAATAACAAATTTTCTTTTTTAGATACTCTTCAGAAATATAATATTGTTTTTTTACTGGTAAGTGGTTTTTAAAATCATGCATTAATATTTTCCTTATATTAAAATTGCCATTAAAGTGTAATCCAGTCCGGATTTATTAAAACGAATAAATACCTTTCACAAAATATAAATCTTAACTCAAATATCATTTCTTGAAAAAATTTTATACATAAAAAGCAGTGTGTAAATAATTTTATCTCTTTAAGTAAAAGATTTCTCAACTTAAGCAATCAACTTGAATTTGGTTTGTACTACACAAACAACTGAATAGTATCAAAGTTTTTTTTTTACAAAACTTGTAAAGCTTTCAGAGACCGGAAGCCATGCAAATCTACGTCTATTCAACACAGAAAACGCTCGAAGCCGTCACAAGGGTTTCTTTTGTATGGATAAAATTGTGTTGTTGTCTAAATAGATTGAATAAAAATACTGTCAGTTGATGATAGAAATGTTTCTATTAAATGATATGCAAGATATTCATTCAATTACTTTATATAAAAATGAAAGTTTAATTTCATTTAACGAATTAACGTTTAAATTTTTTATACGTAAAAAATTCCAATAAAACGTCTGAGTTTTTACTAAAAATAAATTTTGAAAGACAGTAATGAAAATTATGGACGCTGATTACATTATATTTTATCAGTAATAATTTGTATAATAATATATTTACGAGGAATTTTTCAGTATTTATGAGTATCAAAGATTCATTTCTGGAAATAAAAAATAATAATTAGAATAGAAATAATAGAAAATAATTATTTCAAATGAAAAAGAAATGTACTTATAGATTAAAGTAGAAGTAACTATATAAAATAAACTTTTTTTGATTTGTACTGTAGAATACAATCTTTAAAAATTGTCAAAAAAATTATTTGAACCTTAAAATGAACATAATTTGTTGTATACAAAATTTTTATGAAATCAAGCTGTCAATGTTATTATATATACTAATTTATTGTTTAACCAATTTCCTATAAACAAGGTTAAACAAAAATTTATATTTCGGATAACATTAATAAATTTATAAAAGTTACTTTAAAATAAAAAAAAAGAAAATAATTTTAGCTAAGGTTTTTTTTTCAATTTTATGCTTGGAAGTTAAAAAAACAATTTCTAAACTAAATTCAAACCTCTGTGGATTGTGACTCTGTGTGTTGACTAGTAGGGGAATTATATATTGTTATACGTCGTCGTTATTGTCGATGAGAGTAAACCTGGAAACTGACAAATTAAGGGAAAATAAAATTAATAAAAATATTTGCAAAATTGTAACCTTAGATCAGTTAGATCAATCAAAAAGTTAATATGTTTATCAAATCAAATTTTATGTACAACATTAAAAAAAGAAACAAAATATGCGGTTACCATTTTAATGAGTTTGGAAGCCAATTTCTTATTTTACAACGTTCACTGACCCATTTTACAGTAAGGATTAGATAATGTAGTAAATTAAGACATAATTAAAACATCAATTGGATCTCCGCACACACAAATTAATGAAGCTCGTTATATCAGCTGTCAACATTAAATGATAGTTATGCAATGTTGTGGATATACTAATGTCGTTTAATATACATGCTACTATATATGTCGACGCAGTAAATTACCATGCATCTTAATAAGCCTCGGAGGCATGTGTGAAGAGGCTTCAACAGCAATATATAATTGGGTTAGAAAGTGATCAGTCAACATATTGTTTGCGTTGGGACAAGACTTGTTATTGATGTCGGACATCTAAGCAGGAATTGAATGAATCTTGTAGTTGCAAGACCAACTCTTACGAAATGCTTACTGTAGCATATTTCTTATTAATTTTATTAATCAGAAGTATATGCGACATTTCTTTTACTAAATTTAGGCTTTCCAAAGTGAAGACGCAAATGATTTATATAGGAGTTGTATTTAACGTATAACATCGACAATTTAGCAGGGAACAAGTGTTTTCGTGTCTGGATGCAATGAGGTTTTATGACCGATTAACTCGACATTTTTTGGAGACTTAGGTTGCTAATGATGTTTGTAGAGAAAGAAAAAGAGAAGAAGAATGATGGATATAAAGAAAAAAATAAGTGGATAGAGAAATTAAGATAATTGTTTCATGTATTGTTCACATTTACCAATAACGTTGGATGTTGCTTTTGTAAGCATTGTACCATGTACATGTCTGAACAACAAGATATAAACATGGAGAACATAGAAGGAATAAACATAGAAGGAATAAACGAAATTTTCACAATTTCAACTTAAAAGGGAAATAAATTGTTGATAAAAATATATTAATCTAAAGCATATAAATATAAAAATATCTACCCCACAAATAATAACATATAGAAAATTTAAAAATTATCTCGAATTGAATAATTATATAAAAAAATGCAATGACGGCCTGTAAAGATTAAAACATTTGTTTGAAAACAAAGAATTAATTTATACTTTTATTTCTTGTTTTTTTATATTGCAGGATATAAAATAAAAAGTCAATTATAAACCTAACAAGAAATTTTCAAATCCCTTGATGAATTGAAAGACTTTAAAGGAGGGTTTAAAAAGTGCTTATCTTTTAAGAAATCTCGCACTTGCATTGTATCGTCCCCGCAAGTTATTGGGATGTACAATGTATCTCTTGAAGTGTATCCCATTATCACAGTGCACAATGTTGCAATGAAAAAAAAAGCACGTAACTTGCCATGCGCAACAAAAAAATTATTACGAGTCATTTCACGCAAGAAAAAGACAGTCAAACAAAATGTAGTCACTTTTAACGGTGGACGTTTTTTTTTATGAAGCGCATTTTCTCGCATTTCTTCTCGGTATCTAGATAAAGATCTAGGGAAAAAATAGAAAACTAATTATTTTTTACTCTACAATGCTAGGATAAAATTTGAATGAGTTTCTCTTTTCTCTGCGAAATCAGATTCTTTTACGATAAATATGCCCCAATGGTTTCTAGTCATATCGTTTTTGCGTCGCCATTTGTTTGACGTTATTATATTTGTTTGACAAATAAAACTATTTGACAACTTAATTGTATTTTATTTCAGAATAAAGGCAATTTTTTTCTTAAAATATTTTAAAAGTGAAACTAGTTTCCTCCAGGCCATACGGTTATTGAAAAAAAAAATATTTTTTTAGAAAACTTGTTGGTTGGAAAGAAAGTTTGTTGGACTAAACATTTCTTTCGCTAAAATTTTTTTTCTGGTTTTGATTTATTGATACAATGTAGAAAATTGTTTAGAAATGTATAAATAGTTTAAATTAAGTTATTAATTTTAATAATATAATTATAAAAATATATTTTATCATATATACTATTATTTATTAAAATAATTCTACGACTAGTCTGTAAAATATTGAATTAAAATAAAATAAATTGAAAGAAAAAGTTTTAAAAAGGCATGGCTGAAGAAAAAAGGTAATAAAATCATTGAAATAAATGTGATAAAACAATTATTCAAAAGAATTAAAATAAATAAATATACTAGTTTATGTTTTCTTATGAAAACACAGTATAAAATTCCCAATATTACTACCACAAAATTAAATTATTACCAACTATTAATACAAAAATAAAAGATAAATATGCGTAGAGAGTATTTTAGAATAGTAATATATTTAAAATTGCATTGAACTCTTCCATAGGAGGCATATGCGAGTTTTTTGGAATTTTTTATACAGTTGAGGATATTCGTTTTCACGCGAATTTATGTTGACAGACTTGAAAGACATGAGAGAGGCAACGCTTTGACGTCCAACGCTCGAATTCACAGAACTCGCTGGGTTGGTAAAATAAAGTTTTAAGTGGTATTTTCATACATAATTAGTTTCTTGCAGACATCAACGTTATTAAACATGTTTTTATTGTTGGGCTAAAGTTTAAAAAAATTGAAATGTGCATACAAATATATTTTAGATATAGATAGATTTTTTTATAACTAAATCTTATTTTAAGTAGATTTTACTCAAAATGTGTCTAGTGATATCAAAGTTACAGCTTTGGAAAAGCAACACATTGAACATTATTTCTAAGCCACTATTTTTACCGACCCCTTCGATCGATACACCCTCATAACAACTCTCACAAATCATTTTCCCCATATTACAAAAATTAGTATAATTTATTCCATATAAGTTATTATCGTCATAAAGTATTGCATTAAAATACGTTAAAAAAAGAATGTGAAATATGATATAAGAAGGGAGAAAAATGCCATAGGAAATCTATAAATATTGATTTTTTTGTAACTGAATCTATTTTACGAAAATTTCACACATGTAGATCATATAGCATATTCTAGTTTTAATATTTCAAAAATTTCACCACTGAAATCTGTTTTTTTTCTTTTATACAAAAGTTTTAATATATTTTTAGACATACATTCGAGAGATGCGTTTTCTACTCTTTTACTGCGCATTTTATTTATTTTGTATAAAAAAACTAAGATAAACCAAAAACATATACATAACTTTTTTCAAATATCAATAACAAACATTAGAAATAGTTGCTAAAGATACACGATTTTTTTAAAAAACGAAATTAGACTATTTACTATCGAACCAAAATTTCAAACAAATTTATTTTTCATGTTGAGGTTTGGGAATAAACAGCAAAAATATATTACGTAAAGGAAAATTTTCCACTTTCTACTAAGAAATTTCATTATAAAAAAAACTTCAACTTCTTATTGTAATGCATACATTCAATTGAGACTACATTTCAAATTTGATACTCAATAGTTGAGATTTGAAGGATGTAGTTGCAAAACTGACATTCTCCAAAGTATAGCTGAGATATAGAGGCCGGCCCGTTCATTGGCGACCTATGACTATTGTAAATTCGATTGGACGAAGTCGACAATGAATTGGCCGGCCCTCATCGCCCTCTGAGCGTTAGATCCGGTTTTTCCGTAATTTATTCACCAGTTTTTCCAGCAATAACAAATTTTAAAATTTTTATAAATAATAAGTTGTTATTGATTTTCTATTTTTTCAGCTGGAAATTATTTTAAGATTATATCTTCAAAAATAAAACCTAATTCTGAATTTTAAAACGAATATGTTATATCAATTTTTAAAATCATTTATACAGAGAAAACAACCATACATTTTTGACCATTTCCAAGCCGCTCAGAAGGTTAGTTAAACTTTAGAGAATGTGAGTTTTGCAACTATAGCCTTCAGTTAGACTGACTGAGCGGTGGTTTGTCAATTACTAAGCTAACTTATTTTAAGGCTTTTTTAAAGAAATATTATAAATATTTGTAGAAAATCAGCATTATACATGTGCTCCTTGTAAAAGGGACTTGCCTAACAGGGCAGAGAACAAAAATGCAAAGGAGTCAAAGGAAGAGAGAAAATAATTCTAATATAAGTGTTTTTATAATAAAAATCACTACAGAGAGTATTCACTGCAAAAAAATAGTTTTTACAAAAAAAAAACCCCTCACTCACCTGGCTAGGCAGAAAAATAATAATTTGTATAGAAAATCTGTTTAATTTCATTACTAACAGTTAAAACATGTTAAAATTAAAAAAAAATAATTGTTCTTGTATCTCTTTATTAAAGTATGTGACATTTTTCTGACACACCAGCTAGCTACAATTTTTTTGTAAAAAAAATTATTACAGTTTATTAGTCTTATTTCTGAAACATGTTTAATAGTTGCGGTAAATACAAAACATGTTTTGGACTCAAATGGCAGTTAACAGGTTGAGTTATGTACTTATACTGGTTAAATTTCAGTCTTGGTTAGTCAGAGTTACCCTTTAAAAACTTACGAAGCATATTTTCTGAATTTGTATGATTGTCAGTATTTGATTTGTCAGTGTTTGACAAAAACTTGTTACAGTAAAAAATATCCATTGACACATTAACTTTGTACAGACAAGTTTTGAGATTGCTTAGGCTTTTTTTACAATGCATTCAAATAGTATTTAAATATAAAAGATAAACAGATGAGTACATACTCTAGTTAATAGACAAATATCCCTGAATTCCTGTCTTCTATCGATAGAAAAATTACCTTTTTATAACGTATAGTTCATTTCGTAAGATGGACTTAACAAATAACTTCGCAATCATGAAGCCATCGGACTAAATAAACAACAGATATATATTAAGAATTACGTGGATTCATTAGGATTGTCTCTGCTTTAAATAATTTTCCAAATAAGCTTTTGTAATAGTTAGAAAGTGCTGCAATTAAATATAAAACTTAGAAAAGGCTAGTAAATGTATTCTAAAAAACTGATAGTCAGTATTTTAAAAGAAATATTAATAAGTGTTTCTACGTTGGTTAATTAGTGCTTATTGTTGCAAAAAATTATTAAAAATATGAGGATATCGTGTGGTACAAAAGGAAAAAAAGTTCTTAAGCATTTAAGTCTAGCAGAAGAAGAATTTTTCTAAAAAAAAAAGTACTCTCAAAGAGACTATCTTTATTTTAAAAAATACTTAATTTTTATACTTAATAATATACATTTGGACGGATTTTCGATGAAAAAACAAACATACAGCGCATTAAAAACAAATTGTGCAAATGGTTGCAAACTACATAATGGAAATTTCTATCAAACATGGAAGAGAAGTTGTTCAACATGCTTTTAAAGTCCATGTTTATAATGACATGATATACTTGAGAAAAATAAAATCACATAAACATCGGTTCTCGAACATTTTACTTGAATTATTCATGTAACATTGATTTCTTAGAATATAACATTTACTTCAAGTGATTGAAAAATCCCTAAAGCCTTTGTGAGTTTTTATTGAGTTAAAGAAATTGTTTTTTTTTTAATTTTCAAACTTAACGAATTGTGATTGGGAGAACATAGTTCCAAGAATAACTGAATATTATATTGAATTAGGAATTTTCCTTGTTTATGATATTAGAAAAACTTGTTTTTAGTGCGATTGTTCCCTAAAAAGTTTGTAGTAAAACCAATCAAAAACAATTTTTGATGTATGAACTATACTATTAAACCGATTTGTAATAAAAGAAAACAATAATTCGCATCACTTCGCTTGAAATAGCAGGTCAAAATTAATTTTATTTCTTATAAAACAATAATAATTTTAAAAATATAGTCTGAAAATGTTTTGTTTATGTTTAAAATATAAATAAAGTTACCTAAGAATATTGGTTTGTATTGTGTTTTTGTAATGCCTTTAAGTATAAAAGTTAAAGATTTTAGAAATGTCTGTTAAAAGTTACGAAATTATACTAAAGTACTTAAACGATGCAAGAAAAACCTCAAAATCACTAAAAACTATTTACAAAAATGACTTGTACAATTAAGCGTTAGTTAAAACATTTTTTAGATTGAACTTGAATGAGCCCAAAAATTTTTGTAAAAAATACTATTTTGTGTGAACGTTTAAAACATAGCAGGAAGTAACTAATTAAAAAATATGCCCTTTAAAATCAAATTACATTTTTACTCTAATAGTTTTAATACCTGCTTTCCAAACAAATTATGAAAAATCTTATTATTTAAAGGTTAGTTTAATTAGATTATGTTTGAGATTAATGTTATTATGTTTAAGATGTTTCTTTTTTTTTAATTTTAAAATATCAATATGTTATTAAAAAAGAAATTTTGCGAGAAGAATATTGCATTTTAATTAATGTAACAAATATTTTTGTTTCAGTCTAGTTTTTAGACGTTAACGATAAAACTAATTAAATGCTCAGCATTGCATTAAATTTTTAATAATGCTTGAAAGAATTTAGATTAATGAGGTAGCTATTGAGTATGAAAAAAGAAGTGATCTAAAATTAAACTATTTTTTAAGGGAAAAAATATTCACATTAATTTTACTTAGATAGAAATAAAAGTTTTAGTTGACTAAAGTTACTTGCGAGCTATTAACGAATCGATTCGTAAGTTTGAACCGCGGTCAAGATGAGTGGCTGACATCTTAGCTAGCATGCAAAGCAACGTAAAAATAATATCTTACGTCTCCTTAGGACATTAGGCCAAGAGAAATTAAATGTGCAAAAGTGCCTCCATGAATTTTTTTCGTTCTTGGTTGTCACCAAAGAGTTCTATAGTAGGGTAGAGGAACGACTCGTACTGAACTGCCATCGGCAGCCATGGCTCACTACGGAGCGGGAATAGAGTGGCAAAAGAGCTAGTTTCGGTTTAGAGGCCAATTAGAATCGAAGCTATTTAGGTTTTTTTTTACTATATTTTAACTGGCTTATAAATGTTACCAAATGCAGCAGTTGATTTGAAATTTTGATACTGAGAAAGAAAGTACACCCACGGCAAAGGCGGGAATCGAACCCGCACCCGTTACAGCGCGCGAACTGCTAGCGTTATGTCCTGTGATCGAAACCACTAGGCCATCGGGCCCCACATGCCTGCGTGTTGGTCCATGGTGCTATTGCCAGGTTTAGTCTCTACCTTACTATAGAACTCTTTGGTTGTCACGCCTAATATTATGCTGGAGTGACAAAAAAAAAACCGGATTATTAAAAAATTTACTGTTGTTAGCCGAAATGGGGTACATGGAACTGGTGCTTGGTAAATCTGCTCGCGGTCCAAAGTCTTGACGGCGAGTAACGTACGTTGTCGCTTGAAGGTGGCGTTGGGTGCCGGCTTATTATTATTTGACCACGGTTCAAATTTGAGAGACCTGGCTGGGCTAAATATTTTCTCGTAGGTTAGAAGTATACAATCGTCGAAAGTGTTTAAATAAATTTATGGTTAAAGAATAGACTAGATGAATTTTAAAATTTCTTAACACTTTCGGGACGACATGTACCTTAAGGAATATTAAACAACAATAAAAGACCAGAAATGTACTACTACTTTAAAAGAAAACGATTAAATTAAGTTGTAAACAAGAACAACGAGTTATGTTAAGCATATTTTTTGAGAGAAAAAAAACCCTTGTTCGTGAAAGAACGCTTACCACATACTAGAATTTTTTCCACCATTTCGCTTCTGTTTGGTTTGTTTGAGGGCTCTAGGATATGATTATAACGACACGTACGAGAAGTATTTTACAGGCAGAGGAAAAGGGGATTAAAGACAAATTTAAATACAAAAAAGTTTCCCAGTGTGCTCCAATCGCTCCCTTAATAATGGGTAAATAAGTTCGAGGAATAATATATATATATATATATATATATATATATATATATATATATATATATATATAATATATATATATATATATATATATATATATATATATATATATATATATATATTTTATAAACGTATCGAAGGCGATTTTGACAGTGTGATCTGCTACCAACAAGTAAATAATGGTTTTTCAGAATTTTTTTTAAAACTCAAGCAATATTTCTTCGTAATTTTCAACTACGGTTGCTTGTTTTCCAAATTAGACCTTGTAAAGAAATACAAGTGTTACAATGTCAGATACAAAATGTAACAAATGCATTAATTAAAAAGTTGAATCATTTTACATTTATTCTGGTTAGGTTAGTTTGAATTATCATCGCAATAGAGCTACACGACAACTTTTATTCTACTTCTCTCCATAGCTACACAATGTGTAGCTATGGACAGAATCAGAGGATAATTTGATGGATTATAAAAAATCATTTTATGCAATACTGAACTCCAAATAAGTTAATTTGTTTGTGTTATGGTAGAGTTTCCGCCGATTAGTTAGTTCTAAAATAACCCAATTAGATGGAAACGGCTTGCATGATAATAATGTAAATTTCAACTTTGTGTTTTTTGATTGATTCTCTGTTAAATTGGATTTGCATTCCAAGAAAGGTAGGTAGGTACATATATTTTCTGGTTTGTGTGCTTGAATCAGAGACCCGCTTATAAACCTTCTTCAAGTAAGACAGAATTTTTACTGACACAGAGAGCGAAAGTACACCCATGGTGAATAAGGCGGGAATCGAGCCCACACCCGGTACAGTACGCAGACTGTTAGCGTAATGAGCTGCGATCAAACCTATTAGGCCCCCCGGGGCCCCTCCAAGAAAGGTTCACCAAAGAAGTATTAATGGACAGAGTGTTACTGCCCCAAAAGAGTTAAAAATATTTTAAAAAACAATTTAAGTCGTATAAAATCCTGACGTGGAGAAAAAGTGTTAATATTTTTTAAATTATCTCAAATACACATAAAAAGTAATTTAACTTAAATTCACTGACTAAAAGTTTTAAAACAATAAGGCAATACGCTTAAATTTTATGCTTTTGTATTTTAAAAATAAAGAGCAAAATATTTAGTTATAAAATTCTTTCGTCGTATTTTATATAGTATAAAAATGATTAAAACAATAAAAAAACCTTTTCTTATAACATTATCTAATATTTCTAAAAAAAGTTTTCATATACGAGTTTATTATTTAAACTAATATTTGCATACAATTTAGTTGTAAAAGTTCCGAAATATTTATTTTTCGCTTAGCTCTATTTTTTTTTATCGAGCACTGGAAAAAAATCCCTTTTGTTAATATCTATATTCTTTCATATAGCAGAATATGTATTCGTATATACAAAAAATTTACAAATACCTGTATAGTATAGCGAATATTCATATGGTACAAACTATTATAGACAAATACATTTATTGATTACAGTTTGTAGTTTCTATTCTATGTTTATAACATATGAAACCCAATATAAAGCTAAGAAAGCTGAAAGCCTGATACAATTTTTTAGGGAAATGGATTCTGCTTGCATGTTGCGAATTTTTAAATATATTTATCACGCTTGTTGCCAGAAAGAAAAAATCTGTATTTAAAAACTTAATAATACAAATTAAGTGTCGAGAGACTGTCCCGAAATTTGATTTTTTTAAAAGCATTTTATGTAAGTTCATTTTCTCTATGTGCTTCTTTAAAATCTTATCTACGGCATTTTGTAAGTACGAAATAATTCAGATATTTTTTACGCAAGATAACGTAATTTAGGTAATTACGTAATTTAGTTAATTGCGTAACCTTTTTAATTAATTGATACAATTTAAGGTTGGCGTGAAATGAAATTAGTTTGCTTTAGAAACCGAAAAGATTTGTAAATTTAAACTATTTGCATACATTCTGCACCAAAATTCCACCTAGGGAATTACTCTAAAAAATACCAGCCTAACAAAAATAACAGATAAGTAATGCAGATGATTTAGGGTACACATGATGATTTAGGGATTTTGTAATACCTTTTAAAATATAAAGCACATAATAAAATCGTATAACGCTCACTTATTAGAAAGAATAATAGTCATGATCTATTTCTTTTTTACTTAACACTGAATAAAATTTCATTACTAGAATGAAAGTCTTTAATTTTAAAAATTTATTGTTATTTTATTAGCATTAATATTCATAAAACTAATATCTTATGTAAGAGTAAAAATTAAATTTTATTAAACAATTATTTTCAAAAATGAAGAATGAATAAAATATAACACGTAAGTAAAACTAATAAAATAATAATATGAATAATTTGAGTAATCATATAAAAATCCTTACAGAAAATATTAATTTCCGATTTGAAGATACTTATTAAAAAATTACACTAACTCCGTGGTACATTAAATTATTATTCATTAAATATCACAATAATAAAAGGGAAATAAAGTATTATTAAACGTATTATTCTAAATTTTTGAATTAAAACCTTAAATTTTGAATGGAAACCGTATAACATTTCAGTTAAATGAGTATCTTTTTACAAGTTTATATGTCATAAATATGTTAAAATAAAATGAAATTGACTTGACGAAGATTACAGAATTAGAAAATAATCGTAATCAACACCACAATTGACCCCTTCATAATATATTTTGAGCTTATCTAACACTTTTATGAGTTGTTGCGTAATTTAACAAATCAAAATACTACTATTATTAAAACATTTCAAAAGTCGACAATGTTTCAAACAGTTAAATTATCTTATAATTGCTAAAAAATCGTACGTATAATTTTGAAAACACAATATCAAAATGATAAAAATGATTTTAATTTCCAGCAATTAATAGAAAAAAGGACCAGTAGATAGGAAAATAGGGATAAGTTTATGATAACATTAGTCCATAGTTATTAATGTGAATACCTTAGTAATCATTATAATAAAATATATTTAAAAATTATATAAACAACTTTTATACATTTATCGAACTAATAGTTGTGTTTGTGCGATTTACTAACAACTTAAAACTATCCTAATAAGTTATGTATAAGCAATATAAAAAAAGTTTAACTAATTTTTGACTTAATCATTTAATTAAAACTAACTTTTTTATAAGTTGAAATATCACTGTGCAGATGATTTATTCAAAGCAATAGCAAATAAATCCAGTTTTATTCACAATTTGATTTTTAAATATTTTTTTTTGTATTAATGCAAGAATAATGAAGTTTGTAAGCTATAAATTTTGTCCCTTATGAAAATGGAAGAGTTTGTAAATGTACACACATAGCAATTAAGTCAAAAATAAATTACATCAATTACTCCTTATCGTTGCGACTTAAAGAACTGAATTCAAAGTACATATTAATGATTCTTTAATGATTCAATAAGTTACATAAATTGTCACATCAAAAAAACATTTCATATTATCAAAGAATTGTAGTTTATAAAAAAATTAACATACAATTGGTGTTTAAAACCTTCAAAATAGTCTAAGATATTTTCTGTATTTTACTCTTAATTTAGACAACCCGAAAAAAATATTTAAACTATTTGTTGATGGATTCTACAACACATTTTACGTAATTAAGGAGAATTAACTGCTTTTCAAATGAATGGAAATAACATATGCAAATGATTCATTACTTGAACAAGCTTTTTATTTGTATTTTTCCGGCTTGCAATCAAAATAAAATGTGGAGTTCTTTATATATTGTAGTTAACCCACCGTCATAGATGCTTAAAATGCTTCAAATGATTTTTTAATATTTTCATAGAATTTTAAAGCAAATTTGATTTTTTTAGATCAAACATTAATTTTGTCAACATTTTTAACTTGTTAAAACTTATTCGTATCCTATGAAAATAAACGTGGAAAAGTAACACTTCTTCCATGTTAATTTAATGGAAGAAGTGTGTCTCACTGCTAGTAATTATTGAGCTCTACATGTGATTAACATAAATTAAAATGCTAGCTTACGATTTTTTTTTGTATTTCTGTGGTTATATCAATACATAATTCTTGTAAAAAAAATTAAGATGGTATATCGATGCTAAGGTAAAATAAGAATTGCAGGTTGAAAAGTTTATGGCATATAACATTTTTTTATTGAAATTTTTACAAATCATAAGGGGAAGGAGTTGGCCAGTTGGTATAGCTTTTAACGTAATGCTATATGGTAAGGTCGATCATCCTTTGACTTCGTATAGGTTATCGATTATCCACAGTGTTTTCCAATACATAGAAAATGCAGCCGAAATCCCACAAAATACTCCGAGTACACTTGGACACACGTACTCATTTAATCTGAGGAATTCTAAGTCCTAACACAGCCTACGATATCGCTAGAAGGTTGCGCCAGATGCCATCTAATGTGTCGGCTCGTCACTTTACCGCGGTTACAATTTATTTGGCCCGTCGCCAATAACCCTCGTTTTGCTCTGATTTGACGTTAATTCAACCAAACCAAAAAAAATGTTCAACAATTCCACAAACAACGTTTGTATTTACCCTCAACAATAATTTAAGTATAAACTATGAAATAATACAAACGGTGAAATAATGTGTTTTGTTAATGATAAAAATAGTATGCAGAAAGCCAAATGTTTTCCAACAGTAGATAATTTTCCATTGTCCAAACGGAAAAAAGGCATTTAACCTTTAAATACAACTTTCGCTTGGTTAAATTACTGTTATAATAACGTTGCTAATTAGACAACTTAAAGACTTTTCATATTTGTTTTTTAGACTTTACCTATTCTAGACATAAACTGATGTTCTACCCATTACATCCTCCGACAGAATATGCGTGCTAGATTGTACTGAACAACTTCAGTACATAAAAAAAATCAATGAACTATTGTATGTTTTTTTCCTACTAAGTATTTCTTCATACTCTTCAACTAGACCAGTCAATACTTTTCCCGGGAAAACACAATCTCATTTATTGTGTATTAGAAATGTGGGGAACCAGTAACAGGCAATATTAAGGGGTCTTTATGTAGCGTGCCACGCTTCCGTTTCTCTTTTATTCTGCGCAGCATGCAGTCTAGTGATCTACAGATGCTTCTTTCATTGAATAGAGTGACATTTTTTTGTTCTTTTAGGATCATATGATTTCCTGCTTAACAGAAATCTGCATTTAATTGTAAAAGTTTATTCAGATTGAATTTTGGTTGGAAATTTGGTTCAACAAATGTTATTTTTGTATCATTATTTAATTACTAAATGCACGCATCAGATCAGATTTTTGTTTCGTTAGGGATCGGAGATCGAAATAATAATTTGTAGTATCGACGCGAAGCGTCTTTCCTACACATCTAAGACATCCCTAGTAGGGGCGAAACGAAAATAGGGAATCAAAGTAGCCATAAGGCCGGTATAAACAAGAGGGGGGGGGGGGGGGGTCCTAGGACCCAGCAAGCGCTAGTGTAACCGAGGTCGGGTCGATCACCAAATTAGGTCTTGATGAATAGTTCGGGGGCGTTTAAACTTCTGCGCCACGAATTGGTCGTAGGTGATAATCTGAACAATGTTATCGTGTTCGTGCTTCCATAGTGTGGAAGTACCTGTGAGAGGCAGTTAAGATTGCCGTGTCAATGGGGTCGATGCCTAGATCATTGTGGATAATAGAGTTTCGAACATACCAGGGAGCGTTTCGTTAGGAATTTCCATTGAGTAATTTATATATCTATTAACCCTCGGAGGGATAAGCAAATTGGATGAAGTGTAAACTTGTTTTCACTGCATGAGTTTAAATTTTAAAAATTCTTCTGAAAATTTAATTTCTTTAAATTTTATAAAACTGTATTTACATAGCAGATAATAAATGAATACTTTATCCATACTTTAATTTTTTGTTAAATTTGAAAAAATATAAATTTTTATAAATCATGTGTGTTGCTGGAAAATATGATATTCATGTGACTGGTTTATGCGTCTGTATCCCTCAGAGGGTTCGAATATAATAGTTAGCAATATTGCTCTGAAAATAATTCGTTAAATTTCAGTGAATAATCAGTTTTAAAGCACTAGAAACCCCGAATTTCTCGAAACTTTATAAAGTATGTATAAATAAAATTTTAAATGTTACACAATTTGTGTTTACTGATACACAAATTCTTAACTGCAAATAGTATTATTTGAGACAGCTCATAGTTAATAAATAAACTTCAGGGGAAAAACATATAAACAAGAGGACATTTAATACACTGATATTATAATGAGACATTAAAAAAAACCGGTGGCGTGTTCGCCTAGACTTTTATTTTACTTTACAGGAACATATATCTAGCTCTTATGGGAAAGTAAAGGTGATCCAAATAACGCCGATGTACGTTGGGAACTTCTGAACATCACACTCATATTTGTGATGTCCTTCTTTGAATTTTAAATCAAACTAGTCTGAAAAAAACGAGAGTCAACATCCTAAAAGACGTGTTGTGGTATGAAAAAGAACTAAATTTGCGAAACACAAAAAAAATTCAGCATGAAAATTTCTATTCTTCATGGTTTTCAGGCGTATTTTTGTCACTTTTAGGTTGACAAAGTGGTAGCTTCCCTTTTTTTGTAAAAATGAGTTATATATAGTGTTCACATTAGAAAAAATACAAATCTTAAAGATATTAATGATTTGATGCTAAGTTATTTTGCATAAATTAATGGGATTTTAAAATAATGAAGCGTAGGAAAATACCGAAAACAAGGCGAGAGGCACTGTTGCGGAGGTTGAGGTCTAATGTCTCAAATGGATCCGTAATTGCCCTTTTTGCTTAGGGGCTTAACTTGACAACTAACATTCTATGTATACTTTTAACAACAAAATTACGTATATATTATTAGCACTTGAGTCTCAAGATTTAAAATGATGAAATTATGCTTTACATATGAATAAACGTAATTGGTACCAAACTTTAGTTTGCGTTTGAATTAAAAAAAAACATAAGCAACTAACTGTTAAATTTTTCTCTTATACAATAGATTTTAGTCGATAAATTTCGTAAACAAATATGATTACAGATTATTTTAAACCTGGGAAATATTTTCAGTTGTGATTTCCTATTTTAGAGGTACGTGGTAAAACAATCAGTTTCGATATCACGGCTGATGTTCCAAATCGTGTTTCCTTGTGTGTGGGCATCTTTATTTACAACCTTGCTATTCCAGTAAATCGACGTGTTAAGTAAATGACAGTGAACATGACAAAATGGAGACAGTAACGACAAACTTTTGCTCCCAACATCATTCTTCATTTTCTTTATGGGGCTTCCAAAATGTCACATGGAATAATTCGACAAATCTACGCGTGGGGTGTGACAAAGATATAACTAACTTTATGTTGAAAATAATTATTATATTTGTATTTGCTACACTCAAAGACTGAAAGCTCTTATTTAGCAAAATGAAATACTGAGTACAAGAAGACCAAAGCGAAATTTAGATAAGATAGAAACGAAAATTGGTGTTGAAAATTTAATAGAATGAATTTTTTGCATATGTGAATTTACTATTAATATAAAATTAACAACTTAAATGTATTTATAAGAACTGGTGTTTAGAAAAAATGATTTGCCAATTAATACTTTGTAATTAATATAACTTTGAACAGTGTTCAGTGTGAGTAACATATGCATTTAAAAAAAATTAAAACGGGAACTTTTAAAACTTGTGAAAATTATTTTAGAGAAATAAGATACCAAGAACTTGCTTTTATTTCCCAGGCTTCTTCTGTAGTTTTCATTATAAAACCCATTCTACTTAAAAGTCACTCGAGATTTACTTCCAATTTCTTCAGACTAAAATAGCATACTAACCTTTTACTTTCGTGTTTAATTTTTTTTTCTACGAGAAAAATATTTGTACTTAGAGTAAGATTTCAAGATAATTTTTGGATTTCAATTTTAACACAGTATTTTTTTTTAAATGTGCACTCGTTTTAGTTAAAATTATTTTTATTGAATAATTTTAGGAATTTTACACAAATGTAAGGAATTTCGAGAGAATGAAAGCAATGTAAGGAATTTCACCGAAAGCGTTATAATTTTTTTCTTTGTGACCTTTCGGACGAAAATAGTTTTCAAAAATAATTTTAAAAGATGTTCCGACTTTCGACGCCTAGAGGAAAGGAAAATTCTTTTGCACATCATTCAGAATAAAATATTTCTGACACTTTTTGTAAAAATTTCTGTCAAACAAATATTTTAGCTTGACCGAAACTTTGCTTATTTGCCTTACTTAGTTATAACTATATTTTAAACCAAATATTTCCCGTTTTAATTTTAGTCATTAAATTTTCAGATAACTTGATATTGTTAACTGAGAAAACCACCCTTCACTTACTGGTAAAAAAATATCAACAGATTTGCATTGAAAATATTTAGAGTCATAATATTCATTGCATTGTTTTCTCTAACTATTACACATATTTTGTTGGTTTGTATTTGAAATATTATGCCAACGTGATTATCCAATCATAAAGAAAGTGAAAATCGAATATTTTTATCGAATTTTCCAATTCTTATTAACACAAAAAATATTGTTTAATTTTAATTTTTTTTTAATGCAGAAAATTGTTTATAGTTTAGAACTATACACATATTTATTACATCAAATTTATGGTTTCATGTTGATTAATTTTAAAAATGACATCTATGAATGGGATGAAGCAAGATGGTACCCAAGTTAATTTTAGTGGAATTTTGTAAGTAGAATTTTAGAACATGTTCAATCTGTCTCACTCAAAGAATCGTATTAAAATACGTTTATTTTCTTATCGCGAAAATCGGCAATTCACTATTTTATCTGCGAAAAAAGTAGTTCAATTGCAAATGGAATGAGGTCCGTTCTTCTCCAGCCCACTCATATCATTTACGGTAAAATGAGTTTTGCAAGCATGTTCTTTTTTATTTGATTAAAATCTAGACAACCTGTCAAATACTTTTTAATACATATAAAATTCTCCGAATATAAATTACTCATTTTTATACTGTTTGGTGTAGTTGAAGTAACGTCGAATAAGAGCTATGAGGATGGCGATTGGCTTTCGTAATTTTTAATTTTTGGAAAATACATAAAAAATAATTTTCCTTCTGAAAGCAAAATTTTATGTATTCTTATTTGTAAGAAAATATTAAATAAACAAATAAACATATTGCCAAAGGTTAAAATAGTTTATGATTTCATTTTAACTTTAAAGTATCTAGGTAACGACAGCAAAGCATTTTATTTCAAATTTGTTTCCGAGGTACATGGGAACCAAGTTATTCTATAAGTAATTTTTTTAAAAGACAAATTTAGGCAACATCATTTTGTCGTTTAAATTAATTTACCGTGTTTTGCCTATTTGCTGAAACTATTGTATTCTCGCCAACCATTTCTACTAAGGACATTTTTTAGTTTGGAACTGACATTTCAGCAACCCTAGACTGTTTTTTCTATTCTAATAGATAATGACATAGGAATGTAAAAGAATCTTCTGTCAGTTGGTTTCCCTTTTAGTAAAAGCTAACTTCCTTTATATTCTCGAATAGCACACATTGGCCCCCTTCCAAAGCCTAAAACTGTCACCACATAAAGAAGAGAAGATGCAAAAACGCGAAAAGAAAGGTCCCAGCCGGCATTATTATTGAACCAACTGATCTTTCCTTACAAACATTATCCACATTTTTTAATGGAAATGTATTTTGCATTTTGTTACAGATAGCGACATTTTTTTTATTTGTTATGTATTTGGTATTTTTTTGTGTGATGCTGATGTATAATTTATGTAGACATCAATGCGCTTGTGAAACTATCGGAATGGAAATTTCTGAACTACTTTTTGGGATGAATGAAAAATTCACTGAAAAGAATATTTTTTAATTCTCTAATTGGTATTAAATAAAAAAACGAGGAATTTTAAACAATTATTAATGCGGAAAAAATGTTTTAAATGCTAGCTTTAATGGATCAGGAATACACTAATTGCAATAAAAACATTTTATCTAAATAACTTTTCAATGAATATTTTATAGATTAAAATATTTATTTCAAGAAAAACGGTAATCTGTAAATATACCAATTAAAAGTTTCTTAAGATAAAAGAGAATGTGTAATACGATACGAGAATAACTACTAAAAAGATAATGTTTCGTAACCGTATTAACTTTTTTAAAGAAGATAATATGAAAAACGTTTTTTTTTAAATCTTATTTTTATTACAGGTATACAAGAATGATTAATTTTGAATTGAAAATCGGTTTCGTGTTACAGAACGCAATAATTTGCTTTTTTAATATCATGTAAATCCAGGAAACATTTAACAAAAAATGTATATTGGAGAATGGGGAGCCATGGCAAAAGGGAGACTTGGTCCACCTTTAAATTTTAGTATTTAAAGTATTTTAGCATTTTATCAATAGATGGTAGTCAAAGCTACTGTTGTCAGCAGATATCCACCTTAGTTTAATTGAGCTACTTTTTTGCATTAAAGAGAAAATAAAAAAAGAAAGTTTCTCACCCCAAAAAGTAAACATTTTAGACATAATTTGTAAGATTTTTTCAGAAAAACCAATTCAATTAAGTTTAAGTATATGGTATTTTTAAAATACTGTTATATTAAGGTTTTATTTTAGCTATAAATTTTGTGCAATGAAGTAGGCTTCAAAGCACCATGTGCCCTTCTTTACGAAATGTCTAGGTGGGGAGGGTTGGCCACTCTATGTAAGGGAGGGTTGGCCACTGGACCAAGGCTCCCTAAGTGAACTAGTTATGAAAATCTATACATAATGTTTATCAAATACATGGTTAATAATAAAGTATGATTATAACTTTATGAAGGTAATAGATTGATTATTATTTGTACTTGTTTAGAATAAAACGAAAACCTCAACTAAATCAAACTTATCATTTATGACCAAATATCAAACTTTTTCTGCAAAAACTATATAAGTTATTAATTAAAGTATAATAATACTCCAGATTAATATTAAGATGTTATCAGATTTTTTCTTTATAGAAGGAGGGTGGACGAACGAGTAGCTTTGAAAGTGCGCTTTGACTTTGACTTTTACAGTTTATGCCGTTAAAATAAAAAAAAATTCAAACTGAGGCTTATATCTTGTGCATTTTAATGTGTGTACAAACTGAATAAAATATATTTAACATAGATATAAAAAATTATTTGTTATGGACAATATTAGAATTTTTAATTCATACAATACTAGAAAAATGTATTACTCTAAATATTACGGTAAACATGATTTTTAAATGAGTTCCAGAGTGTTGAATTATAATATATATATTTTTTTTACATTTAATGCTTACAAAATTAATTTGAAATATTTATTATTTTGCCCTTTAAAATTAGGCATTTTTGTATGGGCCAAGTCTCCCTTACCATGGGCCAAGTCTCCCTTAATAAGGGAGACTTGGCCAAGTTTCTAAGTTTTAAAAAACAATATATTTAAAAAAGAAAAATGCATTATTTATATTATCACTATTATATACTTGTTGCCAATAAAATTTCCTTTGATATGTGCTATCATATGAAATTTTTAGTGTAAAAATAAAATATATAAAAATAAAATTCTGAAACTATGGCCAAGGCTCCCTAGTCTCCAATAAAATAATAAATAAAATGTTAAGTGAAATTCAGAAAATACTTTAAAAATGCAAAAGTGCTTCAAGAAAAAAAATAGTTCAATTAAGGAATTTAATGTAGTGTATTGACCCCCACTCCATCAATCCCACTTCCAAATTAGTTACAAATAAAGGTTTAAAACATAGAAATATTATTACAAAAGAACATTACCCTCCAATACATACAAGTCACAAAAAATACAGGCAAAACTTCTAATTTTTATTTCCCACACCAAAGTAATTGTTCATTGTACCATAAGCTATTAATCATATTAATACATTTTAAGAACCCCCAACGTGGAAATAGTTGGAATAGTTATGACACGTTAGATGGTGACATTTTGCAACCCCATCGAACAAGAAACAATCATATCCTTTCTGGGTATCAAACTGCTAAACTTGTTCTGGGAATCCTTATTTCTCCCAAGCAAATAAGCCGATATCCCTTCAGAATGTATGCTTTTGGTATCTGAGCGGATTAGCGTATAGAAAAAACGTTAGAGGTTTTGCCTCTTGCTTTCTGGTTCTTGATGTGTGCATTTAATCTCTTCGATCTTTGATTGAACGACAGCTTCGTTAGCCGCATAACTATCTGAAAACTTCTCCATTGAAGTATGTCACCAGAAAAAAAGTTATTGGGGATTTATTTGGATAACGTAGCTGGTTTAATGAGAGCATTGGAATTCGTCAATAGAATCGAAGCACAAAACCTAAATTTCATGGGTTTAATCCGTGGGCCATTACAAACGTAAAATTACATGTTTTTATATGCATTGTTCTAAGCAGTATAATACACATGATTTTATTGGTAAAAATAGTATATTTTAAAAATTTGAAATAAGCAATATTTTTATTAGGATTTATCTTACTTTATAAACATGAGTAGATACAATTTTTATTAAAAAGTAATACAAAACAAGTTTCTTTAATTTTGAAAATTTCTTAAAAAGAAAACCACTTAACCTTTTGAGAGTTAACGAAATATTTATTGTGTGAACACACCTTTAACTAGAATGGCTTGATACCACGGTCAGGTATGGACCGTGCAATAAAAAGATTCGCACTATGATAAAAAAAATTGATGAAAAAAATGATCAATTAGTGACAAAATTGGGAAACTAGAGCTATGTTTTTTTCATTCTGCTTCTAAATTATCAATATCGGAAATATCAATTGATGATCGCTTTCCAGAACTATTGTTTATGGAATTTTAATTGAATCAGAGAAGCATAAAATTTGTACTGATACAAAATCATAAAACTTTAGTAAATTTGAAACTAATTTTTTTAAATGATAAATTTGTTTAGCCCTTTTCTTTATATTTTAGAGGAAAAAACATGTCACTTTAAATTAACACCAATCTTTGGATTGTACCATCTATTGACCCGCAAATTATATTTTTTGTTATTTTATTGAATTTGTATTGAATAAAAGTTTAAAAAAAATAAAATTTCTTATTCACGAATAATTTGAAAATTGTTTCTTATATATTTTTTTAATATAAATCAATTCTGCTTTCGAAAATATGTATTAAAATAGTATAATGAATTTTCTTTTTAAAATATAAACAATAAAATATTGACAAAATCACTTTTATTCAAAAATGAAATGAGTCAGAATTTAAAACTGAGGTTGACTGAATTTAATTTCGGTTTAATGAGAGTTATGTTCGCATGAATGCTTCTAATCTCTCTTTAGCAAAATAAGTCAAGTGAGATTTAATTTATAATATCTCTACTAATGAACCATACCAATTATAAGTTTTGAAGAGTGTGGTGGCAAAACTCACATTATCCAAAGTATAACTAAATATAGGGGCCGTCTCCTTCATTGACGATTTCGTCCAATCGAACTTACAATTATCAAAAGTCGCCAATGAAAAGTCGCCGGACAATATATTTTAGTTTTAGTACTTTGGAAAATGCGAGTTTTGCGATTACACAATTCATATGTTCAAGGGCAATCAAGCATTTTCTCGGCGAAATACTAAAATATATCGAGGCGTAAATATTTGATTGAATTAATGTTGCACTTGAGCAACAGATAGGACATAAACGATTTATCACACAGTGTGCGGAAAACGGGAGTATTGTAAAAATATGACTCGAGTTAAAAATACTCAAATATTCACAATATGAAGGTCTAGCGAATAAAAGAAAAATTAAACTGATAGGTAAAAAGGTTAGGATAAAGTGTTAATAAATTGTTATTTTTTACTATGAAATGCAATATAAAAAATAAACTTCATACGATTTTCCTGAAAAACTATCTTTCTACCTATGCGTCACTTATCCACACACGGTGCGATATAATCCAAAAATAAATACTAATATAATACTCTAACCAAGTTAGACACAATAGTTATGCGAATAGTTTTTTAACAATAAATTTGGTATTTGTTATATTTTTCAAAACTGGTATGGAAGGATTATTAACTGAATAAATATAGTTAGTCTGTATTAATATGTATATTAACTTGAAGTTATCTTAGAAATCTTTCTTATTTATCTTCTAGAAAATATCTAGAATTTAGCATTTTATTGTATGAAGCTAAAGCTATTTATATGAAGCTAAAAGTATATTTGAACAGCTTAATGTAAAAAGGGGTCAACTTTACATGAAGATTTCCGTACGAGCTACTTTTTTCACTAAAATGTTAACAGCAAGAACGTTAAAAATAATATCCATCGGAAAAAATATTGAGGGTTTTTAATTTATTGAATTATCGTTTTTGTGAGGGCAAAACATCAAATTTTTGACTTTTGGCCCCGATTTAGGACTTGTGCGGCGGCGGTAGGCGACATATGACATCCGGAAAGGCATATACTTGATTTTTATAAAGGGTAACTTAGGTTAACAATACGAAGATTAACCAATAACTTCTATGCCCGAATTCTCACCTAATTGAAAAAGTATCTTAGCAACAGAATATTTCATTTCAAACCCCCAACACTTTTAGCATTAAATCGCTCGGTTGTTTTTGTTTTCAGTCAGATGTGTGTATTATTTTGATGAATTAGGACATCCATTCCTAGCGAAACATGTTAATTTGTACATAATAAAACTATATATGCCAAGAATAAATGATATTTTCTTCAAGTATTTTCATGTATCATGCGCGAAAACTTGTGGATATTCTCTGAACACTGATAAACTAGTGTTTAAAATATTTATACTACATTTTAAACTTGGCTCTTTCTAGTTATAAATTGTCATTGACCTCGTAAAAAAGCTCGTTAACCCTTTTTGAGAACAGTAAAAAGACTTTTGTATTTAAAATCTACAAATAGAACTGTTGATGACTTACACAAGGAATACAAGAGCAAACAGCATTTTATATTGCTAAATTGTTTTCAAATATTCTAGTGATTCTATATCTAATTCGATAGGTAATGCTTTTCAAAACAAAAGATCAATTAAATATATAATCTTTAATTCATTTAGTACGATATGTTATAAAAACCTACATTGTGTCTTAATGGGACTCGAATGGTTCTATCTCGTCCATGTTAATTTTACTAACTTTAGGAAATTTTTTTCTCAGGAACTATATGAGATATCATTATGAATATTTTTTAGTTTGTTCCTTACATATAGCTGTTTTATTGAAACTGAGTATATTTCACAGTATAAAAAAATACTTTTAAAGTGATTTTTTAAAAAATATGTATTAAAATAACCCAAAAAAATACGATTTAAAGTTATATAACATTATTTTACCAGAGATATTTAAAATTCTTCAGTTTAAATCAAAGGGCTATTAATGGGAAGAAATAATAAAACCAAACAGGTTGATATCTTTAAAAGTTCCTGAGAAAACTGTTCCTAACTGTTGAAAACCTTATATTTCAGGAAACGCAAAAGAAAATTAAGGTATAGGTAAGAAGTGATATACAGAGTTTCTGAAAAATGCTTATAAAAAAACTACTAAACAAAAATCAATAATCTTGGTCGTAAATTAAAGCTATAGATATACACACAGATTAAAAATAAAAGAAAAACGGAAAATCAACATTTTTGACCCAAACACTTATCCGACTCCCCTTAAAGCAATATACGAAATTAATGCAGGAGTGTTATCACAGTTTAGTGTTTAAATTAAATTTTATATAAATTTTATATACATTTTGAACGACGTCGTCTGAATATGTAACTCGTTATTCTAAAAAGGTACCATGTTACACAAAACTAATGCATACACAAATGGTTTAAACTTGTAACGAAAAGAATTACATTAAATCTTTCGAAAAAAAAGCAAGTCCCAAATTTTTCTGAAAAAGACATGGGGATGACACATACGAAATTATAATTGACAAGTAAAATTTATTAAATTATAAAAAAAGTTTCTGCGGCGTTGAAAAATTATCAAGATTATTTTAAGACTTTTTTGCGAATTCCAATTTAGAGTTCCCGACTCTGGCGGTGAAAGCTTGTTATAGAATGACTGTTGAGTTATCTTAATTGGATTTCATCAAGTTTCTAAGACATCAATTCTCCCAAAGAAATGACGAGGAAAGTTGTCATTCATCTGTCGGGGTGTCATGTCCTTATAAGGGTGATAGAAAGGTAGCTAAATATATAAAGAAACTAATTAATATTGTTAATTTAGTGTGTTAATGGAGCACATGTAGCCTGTCGTTTTTTAAAATGCTCTAGTATTTATGCGTGCTTGAAAAGAATTATTCTATTTTGATAATGAGAGTTAATTTTTTTTTTGTGAGATGAAGGGAAGTTTTTAAGTCAAGTTATGAAATTATTGACCGTTGGTATAACATTTTATAAAGTGGTATTTCCTTTTAATTATTTAAGGGGACAGGGAACATATCAAAGCTTCAAAATATCAAATTTTCAATTTAACTTTCAATCACTGAAATGAATATTTACGAAATTTTTTATATAATACGCACCTGAATATGGTGTTGGAGTTCCCAAATTTGGTGGTTAATTTCAATATAACTTTGTTTCCAGCTTCATACGTCATTATTTTAAAACATCGATTTTTAGCTTTTAGTTACACTTTCCAGCACAACTATTGCATGTATCTAAAAATAATTTTTTATAAAAAAAAAGTCAATTTAACGCAATGTACCTCAAGTTTGACGATAAAACATTCATAATTTTAAGTTATTAACATAAATAGAAATTTTGCGCATTTCTTAAGTTAGAAAAATCGTCTTATTTTTACTCACTTAATATATTTTTGAAATACTTTTGGTTCACTGTGTTAAATAGACACGTATACGACATCACAGAAAATTTCAACCCTTCTAGTAAAATAGAAAAAGAGAAAAGTGTGTACCTTAAGGCTGAAAACTGGTGTTTTGGAATAATGACATTTAAAGCTGGCAACAAAGTTATATTGAAATTAACTACCAAATTTGCAAACTCGAGCCCCATATTCAAATGTGCATCGTAGAAGTTCTTTCGTAAAGGCACGTAACTAAAGTTGAAATGAAAATTCGATATTTTGAGTGGTCGTTTTGTTCCCTGTTACCTTAAAAGATAACATTTTAATGTAAATGTATATTTGCACTTACATAAAAATATGTTTATAATATATACATATTTTTATTCCGACTGTATATCAGTAAATACTCACTAGACACTTTTTGTCGGATCTTCATGGTATTTGATAAACACATGTTAATAAAACTAGTGGCTTTATAAATTTAATAAAAACATTTAAAGGTACTCATGGATAAATAGAAAAGAAACGCCGGTAGAAATTATAAAAAATAGACTAAAAATATAATTTCACTAAATCTGTGAATATCTCAAATTATTAAAAACTAGCTACATTTCACTATAAGCAAAATACAGCTGGCCAAATTTTGAAGAGTTAAATGGTATATGATTTCGTTATTCGAAATTCAAATATGCCCTTTTTAATTCGTTTTATCTTTTAAAATACAAAAAAAAAATAATATACATTTTAATAGTGACATGCGAATAATGTTGTGGGGGATTAAAATAACCCATATTTTTTGGTAAATGTATAATATGCTAAAATGAAAAAAAAAATCTTCATAACCATATAACAAAAAATAAAATTCAAACATTTTATATTAAGTAATGTTAATTGAACAAGAATACATTACTTCTTAATTAGCTCAATTTTTTTCAAAAATATTTTTAAATTCTAAAAATTTTTAAGCTTTCGTTTGCAAATTATTCATTTTAACATAATTCTGTATCTTCTGTGAGTATCTGGATTGGCTTCTGCAGATTTTTCTATTCTATCATGACTAGGTATGTCTTAGGGGCCTCAACGCTTGGTATTTTCTGCACAATTTCCGGGAAAATGAAATTTCTTTTAATTTTTAAATAATACTGGTGTGTTATAAATTTTAACGATTCCCGATATTTAAAAAATTAAGACGCCTAAGCCAGCCAAAGTACATCATGAAAAACATTATAAATTAGTCTTTTGCTTTCTTCGGAACTAATATTTTTGTTAAGAATATTTCTAAACTTAATGCTGATTGATGAATACCCAAAAATTTAACACATAAGAATAATATTCGATAACAAATGGGGTGGCTATATTTTCTTAAAATTAAAAGTCACCAATAAAATATTCTACTCGTTTACTTAAAATTATGCTATGCAATCAATTTTTTTAAAAAAATTCTATAGCTGATTATAAAATTTCTGCAATCGAGGTCGAAATGCTAAAATTAAAAAAAATAAATTTAAAGAGAATTAAGCATAGTTATTCTAAAAACCAGTCATTTCATTTGACAATATGCAACACCACTTCAAGACTGGAATAATATGAATGTGAATGTCATTTTATTGCAAAATAAGAAATGTCATTGGTCTTAAGGAGTTAAAAACGCGCGAAATTGCAAGAGAGGAGGAGAATTCTAAGACTTGGAGAGAAAAAAATCGTTACTACTTTTATGCACGTTTAAAACTTCTCCTTAACATCTAAATTTAGCAGCCCCTAATAAGCTTTATTTCATAACCCTCTCAAGCCAACATTTATTTATACAAATCTTTAAAGTGAAAAGACATTAATTGCCTATTGTACTAACAGCAAGTCTAACGTGATATAATCCTTGCAGCCTGTTTACACCAACTCTTTTAACACCCATATACTTATACAACTTTCGCGTAACATCTTAATTTAATCGTTGTAAGAACATTAACACCCCCACCTCAATTTATTTATAAGAAACATAAAAAACGAAGACATTTATTGCCCATTGTACTGACATCAAGTATAACGAAGTGTAATCTTTAAAGCCTTGTTGAAAAATTACTTATTTACTCATCGTTGGCTAAACATTTTCACTCGCCCTCAATTGTAGCAAAGAGAAATAAAAAATGTAGGTTGGGCCGGATGCATACTTGAAGGGGCTTCTTAGCTTGCCAACGACACACATATTTACACGCACGCTTTCCACAAGACCGGCTCTTTTTTTCGAGCAGTCTAAAATTGCCCGTACTCAAAGAAGTCTTTCTGAGAACCGCGTGCGGTAAATTTGTTGTCAAAAGCATGGGTGACCGCCTTGGTGGTAAACAGCTAGCAGATGTTAACAATCTTAAGACAATGCCTAAGTAGCTTTTCCTACTGACGACAGTTCTGCTACAGTTGTCTGAGTAAGTGGCAATTCTTTACGTGTTTGAATTCAGTTGCAAATTTTTGTTTAATTTTATTTATTAGTATAGTGGGATTTGTTATTATTATGTTGTAAGGCTACAGAAAAAATCCTGTAATTTAAAGTTATAGTTTATATGCATAGAGTAATAAAACGTTTATAATGTTAGAGTTGCTCAAGACGACTTATAGTTTTGTTCATCTTGACTCACTGATCCTTTTATTATTTTTTTTCTGAATGATACATGTGGGTGAGACTAAAAAAAACTAACCGATATTCTTGTATATGGTAAAGTTAACCCTTATTGTAAAAATGTTTAAATGATGTCTCTTAGTAAAACAATTTTAATAAATATTTCAATGTGCTGTTTGATAAAGATATCATAAGCGTACTTAAAATAAATTCATCCGACCAACTTCCAACAAGCAGTTTGTAGTATTTTTATTGATTCATTTAAATTAAGTATAAAATATTTACAAAATACCACAATTTTGAACAGTGATCACGTCGCACCCTACGCGGAAAAGTGACCTATCGGCCAAAATTGAATTTTTGAATTAACACTACTATAGAATGCAAAATTTCGATATCTATTGGTGCAATCGGCATAGCGATCCGAGCCTTAGTTCGACTGGAATTAATAGATAGGTATTTTTTCCGCGCTCGTTTTTGGATGAAAATGAGCGGGAAAGAAAGACCTATCGCACCTGGCGCCTTTTCGCTATGTGTTTCAGCTGCTACGGCAATAAAGCTAGTTTGAAGTGCTTATATGGAAAGGTTGAAGTCTGTAATTTATTTGTTTATTTGTTTCTTTATTTGAAATACTCTCTCATTTAAGAAAACCCATTTCAAAAGCTCTATTTTGCGGTATTTAGTACAATAAATATATGCAAAAAAATAATTCATGTATTATGTATAGATTGCAAAATGATATGTCAATACATATTTTTTTCTCAAACTAATATTTTAGCAAACGATAAATTGTTTTAAATTGTTTTCAACGTCGGTATTTTACTATAAATCTAAACGCAATTGCTAGAACTTGAGAGTTTGCGATATAAAGTCAATGAATTCAACTTCATACTTAAGGCATCCCTACAACTTTTAAAATTTAAGACTTTTTTTTATATTTTCATGAATTTTAAAATTTTAATATTGCTTCAAAATTATTTTTTAAAATTTTAAACATGATATATAGTAAAAATTTAGATTGAAAAGCCTTTGTAAAAAAATGTGGATATCATTTCTTATATCTTGTAAGTCCTGATTTTGTAAAAGTGATTCGTTTCATAACAAAAATTTTTTTATATAAACAAATTATTATTTTAGTCATTGAATATATTAAATTATAAAAATAAACCTGACTTAAAAATAATATCGTAATTACATGAGAGATAAACCTTATTACATAAAGTTCCTTAAATTGGTAAAACAAGCTTTTTGTTAAATTTAATTTTAAAAAATATATTCTTATATTGTTGGTCAATATATTATTAGATTGTAAAAATGCATTTAGTAAATGAGTATTCTTCATAGGTATGTTTCCTTAATATTTTGAATGAATTTAGCAGCAAATTTTTCAGGACCGTTCTTTAGAAGAACCGTTTAAAATTTTGGTAAAAATTCAAATTATAACAAAATCGTTCCAAATGAACCTAGATCAAAAATATTTCGCAGGGATATCCGTTTTATGATCGATCAAAATCGTTCAAATTTGTAGCGAAAGAAAGACCTATATAAAAATATCTCAGCAAAGGCACACTTAAAGTAAAAAATGACTATGCATACCTTTTGCTACTCATAAAACGGATATCCCTGCCACATATTTTTGATCTAGGTTCATTTGGAACGATTTTGTGATAATTTGAATTTTTATTAAAACTTCAAACGGCTCTCCTGAAGAATGGTCTTTTTCGCGATAGGTCTCTTTTCCGCGTACGGTGCGACGTGATGACCCCCCCCCCCCCATACACACACTCAAATAAATAATAATAAAGTGAAACACTACTACTGGAATGCGAATGGAACTTTTACAAAACGATTATAGTGTCCCACTTATTTATGTAAATTTAATATGGAATATGTATTTTTTATAACACTATGTCTTTCCCTTTCTTTACATTATAAATGAAATACTAAAATTCTAAGCAAATTCAATGTTTTGTTTAAGAAGTTTATTGCAATTTGAAACACTTTATATATATTTAAAGATTTAGGTATTGGAAACTGTGCGTTTATTCTTATCTTCTGGAATAAAGTACAAAGTTTTATCTAAGCATTTGTAATAAATTGTAAAGTATAGAATTTTATGCTAAAATTCTTATTAAAACAAAATTAGTATGAAAGTTTTTGCTTTCTTATATCCATGAAAATCCTTTTATTATATTAAATTTGATATACTGCAAGCATGTATGCATAATTGCATTGTATTTTTGGAATTTAAAAGGAGTCTGCGAGGAGGCTTAAAATAGAAAGTGGGTAATGTTATTCATTAGGCTGTACAATATTTTTTTTAAAGAAAAGTATATCCGTATTAAAAGAAGTTTAAATAGGAAAGTTAATCAAATAGCAATTTAAAATACGTACAATACAGCACATTATTTAAGAATACGTACAATATAGCACATTATTTAAGAGTCACTGTTTTAAAGATTTTAGGTTCAAAAATCTAACATAAATTTAAGAACTAATTTTTTACTAAAATAATCCTCATTTGTTTTACGAAAACATTTGATAAAATAGACCATAAGAACGTAAAGTAAATTAAAAAAACACATTTTAATTTATGGAATCTGACAATACGTACCTTTAAGACATTTTAATATTTTTAAACATAAATTTATAATACATGGCTAAAATCTGAAGAAATGAAAATATCTGAGCTAAATTGTTCAAGTATTTTTTTTATTAAAGTATTCAATGTGTAACTGAATTGATACCGTGTGACAACGCCATGGAAATTAAGGTATCAAATATCTTGTAAATTGAAAAATAGTTTGAGAATATCTGAACCAATATTACCACCAAACCTTAAACCAATTTTTTCCAAGGAAAATGTTTAAAGACTGGTGACTATGTAATATGGCTGGTTCAAAATTGGCTAATACTAACATAAAATGTTTCAAAATGGTACTACCCGCCCTCACACTTTGATATTTTGCACAAAATACAACTATTAATTTTCCATCATATGTTAAACTCGAGGAAATTTCGCACTATAGAAAAATATTTACTTTACAAGAATATAAAAATATAGATTTATCGATTTAAATTAAAAACTATCATGAAAGAAAGGCTAAACTACTTAGGTACCAAAATTCTGTTTAAGTAAGAGTTTAAAAAACCAAAGTATTCGAAAACACAAATGAAAGGTTAAAAGATCTTAAAAAGCATACAACCGTTTCAGGACTTAATCAGTAAACCTGAAGACGGGACTTCGTTTAAGTTCCTTGTCTCTTTAGCACTTTGTTGAATCAAATAAAAATATCTATGCAAAAGATAAAATTTAAATACCTACTAAAGGTTTCCCGCTTCACCATTAAAGCAAGATAAACAAATCATAAGCAATTTTTTAAGTAAGTTATTAACAAAACGCAAAATTATCATTTAATTCCTCAAATAAAGCTTAATTTCGAAAGAAATAGATTTTTAAAATGGAATTTAAATTGGAATTACGAGAATTGGAAGTTCTTTTTCATTTGAAACAAATTGGGAATCATTATACATAGGATTGCAAAGTTTTAATTTATTTTTGTTTCATTACAGGGTTTGATTTAAGCCTCTTGATTGAAAGATTTCAATTGAAAATTCCTTTTCATAAATATGAAGGTAAGAATACTGTTTTTATACAATTATTATTTTGTTATAATAACTAAACTTTGGAATTAAATATTTTGAATTTTGAAATTTGGTATTGTTATAGAATCAAAGCCTATTTTTTAATTATTCTAATTTAAGTTGCTTGGTAGAGTTATGATTAAAATGTGAAATATTTGATATAAAAGGTTAAAGTTCTTGGAAATTTTGCATCAAAAACTAACTGTAATTAAAGTTAAATTAGGAATAAATAAGTGATGCTGTTTAAAACTGCAAAAAACAAGCAAAAAGTTAGCAAGAGGATATAGGCGATTTATATTCCAACTGATTACTATGTGGTTCATAATCATAATAAAAAGACGATACTTGATTTGGCATGCCAACGCAATCTGTGTTAGCTCAGTATCTAAATTACAGTACACGGAACCTGCAATTGAGGGATTTTACGATGTCGCAATTCAATCCAACTGCGCTAAATATTACAAGGCATAATTCCACAGCTTATTGGTTGGACTTGCTCTGATTAAAACACGACTTATAGTTTCTGTGGTTTTTAGTTTTAATCTTCACATAATAACTTCATCTACACACAAGACACGTTAATTAGCTTGCAACATTTTTCTTTTAAACTTTTGTTTCAGTAAAAGTAAGTCTTAAAACCCATGGTTCTAAATGTAACAAGATAGTTTAATGACTGTTCTCAAAAATATTTCACAGGTTTTATCTGATCATAACAGTTTCTATCAATTGTCTTTGTATGACGTAGATCTACGCCCATCCGGCTTCTAAGTATTAACAATGTTATTATTTGATATTACCATTTCATGCTCATCTAAAATTGTAAAGTACAATTGGCTAATAAATAAAATTCTAGGATAAACAAAACACACACATTCTTTGTAGATTTATATTGGAACATAAAATAATTTAAAAGTTAACAAATTTGTGAAAATGGTGCATCAAAAGAAATTAATTGCTTAAGTTTAATATATTTTACGGTTTCAATTGGTAATTGGTGCATTTATTTAAAGCACATTAGTAATACATAAGATAAGGTTTTTTTAGAAACCGGGTATTGAATTATATATTTCATGTAAACTAATCAATAAACATCACCAAGCTCTTAACAATTCCTATTAACAGCGGGTCATAATTTTAGATTGCAATACGTATCTGAAGAGTCAAATAATATCTTTTTTTTAAAAAAAACTTAATATTTAAACTGATCTTTAAAGATATATATTTAAAATGTGCGTTAAAAATATTAAAAAAATACACTACCAATTTTATATTTCTTTTAATTTAAAAACAAAAAGCACTTTCATAATTTTTATCTAATTTTTAGTCATATTTTTCTGTAATTTGGTTCATGTTTTATTAATATACAAAATCTATTGACTCACATGAGCCCTTTTAACTCATTAACAAAAATATTAGAAACAAAAAGAAATGTGCCAATCGAAAGTAAGCTTTCTGCTCTAGGGAGAATGGGCGCGCTGGACAGCGGGTCTCCAAACTCAAGTGCCTCAGTGTTAATCCAATGGTGAAAAAACTATTTTCTCTGCCACATTTCTCCGGCTGTATTGGATATCTTTACAAACGTTTTTTTTAAATAATATATGTAGATAACTTACAGGTCTCTATCTTCCCACTTTTTGAAATTGCTTCGAATATTTTGTGTAAAATTATTTACTGAAAATAAAAATAAAAAATATTCGAACCAATTTCAACTGATGCACTTTGCTTTGGAGACCCCCGGTCCAGCGCGCCCATTTCCCCTTAAGTTTATTATACATTTTTACACAAATAAAGACCATAGTACTGACTATTTATGTTAAACAAATATTAAGTTACACAAAAAAGAATTTTAGAAACTTAAAAATTTTATTTTTTTCGGTAAGGAAGGTGTTAATAGTGTTAAAAAATGCCTCGCTAATTAGTTGAGACATTCATTCCTGCCTAAAATTAAACAGGGAAAAGTAGAACAGTATGAATGTACACGAATTAACATTTAACTTTTATTAAAAGCAGGTATCCCAAAATATTTTCAAAAGTATTTTAACGAATGCTTTTTCTGTCACGGTTTAAATTGCGAAAACGTTTTGGAAGCATCCGGTTGAAAAACTAAATCGCTCTTTTCACTATTCTGAAAATAAGAAAGCAAGCGCGCTCAATTTATACTTTACATTTTTGTGATATTTAATTGTTTTTTTCCCTTCAGAGTTTATTTTAGTTTTTGTGCTAAAAATACTTCGGAGAATATAAAATAAACTGATGATGAAAATGTTTTTGTCATTTTCAAGGAGTTAAAAACATATTAAATGAGTTTCATCAACAAATATTTTGTATAGCTTTTCTCTTGTTAAAGCTGAAATATTGCGCAATGCGAGGTAAAATGAAACATTAACTAGATATTTTGTAGCAGTTAAATCAGTTTCTATTATACATTTATAGGTTGAAAAATACCAATTTGTTTGTTGTAGCCTAATCTTTGTTACTGTCGCTTAGCAGTTGCAAATGTTTATGGATATCAAAATTTTGCATATTAAAATAATTTTATCGTCAAGTCAATTTTGTCATTCATTTTACTCTTTTACGCGTATAGTACAATACACATTTTTAATTGATACAAGGTTTAGAAAATATTTTTATAATACTAGTTGCCACTTGTTAGCCGTAATTAATATAGGGGAATGTTTTAGAATTCCAAAAAGTCGCACCCCCTCACTTTATTCCCTCATATCACAAAATGAATCTTGCGTAAATTTAACAAACCTTATTGGTAATAACACAGATTCAATAAACGTCAAATTTGGGAGCCATTTTTCAATATTTCCTTTATAATTTAATTTTTTCCCTAAATTGAATAAAATGGTATTTTAAAAGTTTTAGAAAATAAAGTTTTCTACGGCTTTTGCATTTGCATTCAATGAACAACAGTTTTTAAGATATAAGGAGACGAAGTATAGCAGCATTTTAGGAGCATGCAACTTATGTACACATTCTCTAGTATTAGTGCGCGATAAAAACGATTTAAAAGATCCTTAATCAGTTTTACACTTAACATTTAACGAAAAAAGGCCTAAAGGTAAATATTTATTCATATACGTACGAAAATTAACTAATTTGAGAAGAGAGCTGTTGTCAAAACTAAAATTTCAAAATTCTTTGTAAAAATTTTAACCTGAAATTAACCTGAGAATTTAATCACACATTCCTATAAGTAAAAAATATTAATCACTCAAAGAATGCGAAAGATTTTCTATATAGTCTCCGACTTTGATTTTTTGTTCTCTTTAGTTGTGAAATTCAAATCATCAAAATATCTAATTCTTATTTTCCATGGATTTTTTTTATAATTCAACAGAAATAGGGGGGGGGGGGGCGCACTTTCTTAACCGAATACATTTTTTTTTCCTATCTATGTCAAAACCTTATAGATATTACACATAAAGCTAGTTATTCTATGTCTTCATGCAATATGCAGCTACTTTTCCTTTATAGCAATATGTATTTTATTCAAATAACTATGGACTTTTGTAAACAATGTATCGATATAGAAGATTGCTCATCTTTTTTAAAAGTAAGGTCTGCATAAAAAAAATGTCGTGACCTTTGTCAACATTCTTTTGTTTTATGAATTGTAGCAGAGGAGAGGAGGGTATTATGGAATTGTCGGGGTATATGGAATACCGAAGTTTCAGCCCTCTCTCGTGCTGCCAATACGTAGGGATGCCATGAAAGACCTAAGAAATCCCCCATGATGCAGTGCACAAAGAATTAACTTTTTGTTACTGTCGCTACAAAACAGTGTTTTGCGATATTTGAAAGTTTTGGCCATGAAGCGTTCAAAGATTTTAATCTACTAATAATCATGGGACTTTAAATTTTGTTGTTAAGAATAATGTATACTAAAAGAATAGTAGTTTGTTATACTGTAGTCGTATTTTAGCCATCAATGTTTTATCCGCCAGTAAAATGGCACATAATCCAAAATAGCATGTCGGATATTATGGAACACTAGGTATTACAACACGTAAAAATTAAGTATTCCATAACCTACTTCCCATAACATACTCTCCATGAAAAGAGTTTGAGGATGTTATTAAGAAAGAGATTGAAAAGTTGAAGTCGGAAGCTTCAAAGCAACCAGAGAAACTAAACATTAATAGACCCCCTGTTCAGAAGTTGAAGTCAGAATGACCTAAACCTACTAGAGATGTTTTGTGATTTTGTAAATGGACTCAAAAACAAAACGAGCTGAACGTAAATGTTGAAATATTGCTTTTTTAAAGTTGAAATTAGCTATGTTCTGTGAAGTATAATTAAATTGTCAATAATTGTAAGCAACTATTCCATATTACCCGACTATCCCATATTAACCACCATTTGTAACTATTTTGTAAAGTACATTTTAGCATACCGAAAAAAACCCCTGTTTTGTTTCACCATTGGCCCTTCATTGCCATTAGTTATAGTATGTACTGAAAATAATTGTGTTGATTTTTATTTAAAACCAAAAGGGTAACTAAAGGGAAGGGTAACCAAAGGGATTTTTATTTAAAACCAAAAGGGTAACAAAAAGGGCTCTTAAAAATATAAATGGTATTCCATAATACCCTCCTCTTCTCTACATAAATGGATTCTGATAATCTTTATCTCATAAATATATGTAGTAACTGCAGCTGGGAAAATGTAAAATAAAACTAAAATGTTATAAGCAAACCACCGCGAACAATATACAGATAATCCTTAAAAAAAACAATTCTAAAATAGTTGATGGTTATTGTCTCAACATAATTCGAGAGAAAATTCGATTGTTCACCTCAAAAGAATATAACTTCAAATAAAATTTAGCTTAAAATAACTCTTAAAAAGATCAGTAGCAAAAGCAACAATCTAAAATTTAAGACCAACTCATGATAATTTTTAGCACTTATAACTTCCGATTGATATAGAAGTTGCTTACTAATGAGTTCAACGGGTTGCACAAACATATAAAGAGTCCAAGGGAAGAACCCCTTGATTGACTAGGAATTTTCTCGCATTCAAGTCTGCTTGGCGGGCATTGGCGACAGGAAACAGGTTTCTCCCTAGCTTTTTCTCTCACGGTACAAACGTGGGACTCGTGTCTGGCGTGAATCATGGTTATCGCGAGAACCAAGTAAAAAACCTGTTCCTTAAACCCTTTAGTTCATGACCAGAAGAGTTTAAAAAAAAAAAGAATAAAATTTAAGGATTTCCAGTATTTTGTCTTGAAGGAATTTGCGCTTTCCTTTGTTAACGTTTAGGAGACTTATTAAAATCATTGAATAATACCACGTGCTCATGTGCAATTTATTAATCCCTTTATGAAAACGAACAACAAACAAAATAGAAATATTCTCTAATGGTTACCGCAAATAGATTAACAGTTAACGCTTAAATAAACACCTGATTGATGAACAATGAGCTGCTCAAATACCATTCGTCAGTTTCGAGTTTCGCCTATCGCACATTGTAAAAAGGGGAACCCTTCCACTAGCAGCCAGCTGAGCTAAAAATGAGTTTTAAATAGAGATATGAAAAGAGTGTTAGTTTTAAAGAGAAGTTATAACCAGATTTCGTATTTTTTTAAAAGATTTGCCCTTTTTACAAAAACTGTTAAATACATTGAAGTCGCGTTGAAAACCTAATAAAATTTTTACAGGTTTAATAAAAGTTATATTTTGATAAGTATTTTAAATTATTGTAAAGCATATGAAAACTAAAAAGATTTAAAAAAATCTGTATAAAAGTTAATAAAGAGAAACCTTTGCGATAAAAAATGACATCTTTTTATCAGAGTAAAATTTATGAATTATTGTATCAAGGTGCCACTCTTTATAAAGACAAAAATACGATAAATTAAAAAAGTAAAATAAGGTTTTGTTAAAACAATTTGTTAAGATCCTTAATAATATTAAGATACATGTATTTTGATTACTTTTTTGGAATCATGAAATACATAAAAAAAACTTCTGTAACCATAAAGTCACCATTTTGAACAAATTAAACTTTTTGAAAGGAAGAATAAGCCCTTTTAATGTCAGTTATAACGTCACTAAACTTAAAATTCAAGGCCTTAAGGGAAAAACTAATGGGGGAAATGTAAACTTATTTTCACTGCATTAGTTTTAAGTTTCATATTCAAATTATTCGTATCATTAAAATTACATTCATTCAGTGGTTTTAAAAGGCTCCTTCCATATTTGAAGTCGAAATTTTAACGAAATTATAAATTTAAAAGTATAGGGTTGATAGAAACTCATAGAACCTAACTGGGCTTATAAATTGCATTTCTTAAGTGGCTAGGGAAAATTTAAAAAAAAATGTAGGAGTTTTACAGATCCATTCTGCAATCGGAATAAGATGAAAATTACATCCAATAACATGTTTAAAGGTGCCGAGTTCTTTCTTAATAAGATCGAAAGAACAAGTAATCTTTTCTTCCGAATCACTCTAAAAAAACCGAACAATCGGCAGAAGAACAGATCTCTGTGCTAGAGTTAGGCCAAAACTGCTACCAGAAAAAGGTTAATTAGCGAGAAGACGCGAAGAGGTGTTTAGAGGGACATGTTAGATCCAACTGAGTGAAAAACGAGGAGCGAAATTTTTAACCTCTTTAGAGTTCGTGGTAGTTGGCAGTTAAAAAAACAAGTAAGGCATCTATATCAGGAAGTTGTGGTTTTTGCTGGGTCCAGAGAACTGTCACACTAGAGCTACACGTCGGCAACTGACGACCTGCCTTATAAATGAATCTTCATAAACCATTAGTGAACTAACCCAATTTTGTTTTGTTTTTTGAGTTAGTAGACATTACGAAACCCCAGGCATCTCTCAGATTGAGGATTTACAATGCTCAGTCCTGCACAAAAGTTTACGACATCAAAAATTCTCGAAATAATTCTATTTACTAATTAAATTGCGATCTTATAGTTAAAAGTCGTTTAACGTAAAGTCGTATAGTAAAAAATTAAAGGTAGAGTTTATAAAAAAAGGAATTTATTTAAATTCTTCGATTAGAAATTTTTCGATAAGTCAATAAGTCTATAAAAAAACATAAAAAGTAGTTTTACTTTTGCTTAATAAGGTTTAATTTGTTTTATGAATTTCATGTTAATTTAAAAGTTAAAAATAATTATCAATGAATGCATTTTGGAACTGAGGCGAAAATGAACCTATATAAGATTATTTTATTAAAAAAAAATTACAAAGCAGTTTATTATCAATTAATAACATATCCATTTTCAACTCAAGTATTATAACTAACACATCGAGGATTCATTTATTGGGTTGAAAGGCAAATGCAGAAATGTTTTTCAAACACCATTTCCTCTAAAAAATATAGTAGATTCTAAATTTATAGTAAAATTCATATGTAAGTGAATCGTAGAATACACTCATATGAAAATAATCTAAACTTTTTCATACATTTAAACAGTATATAGTTACGCAGAAAAAATACCTAAAGATAACCTTTACTGACCAAAAAAAGTTTTTTTTTGCTACGAAAAGAGCAATTAGGCCAACTTAAGTCGTGCCCGCTAAAGGTGACATTTCTAGCGTGTATAGGGTGAGTACGTCACGTGTGCATGATAAGATGCATTAGTTTAGAACAAACCATTTAATTTATATAAAAATTTTAATTCCAAGAAACTTTCGCTTTTTGCTTCAATAGATTGTATTTCGATGTTTTAAAGATTATATTTTGAGTCAATAATGATCACCATATGTTATTACTTTATAATAAATCAATATTTAATCATTTCATTTAAACAAAATACTTTATGGGTGTTTATTTTCTTAGTTTTAACTTAAAAGTTCGAAAAGCATTTTTTTCGACTTTTCAACTCCTTTTATGCACTTAATATTTCTTTAAATCTCATGTAGCAACAGTAAAACTACGTATCTTTTTTAATTGTGTTTTTAAAAATTTGACGTTTTTAACTATACTTTTGTGGCATGGATTTATAGAAAATTAAAAAATGGTTTTAGATTTCGCATTTTTTTCATTTTTTCAATAATTTTTAACCTTAATCTTTTAACAAACGGCTTTAAAAATGCAACTTAGAAAAATAACTTCGAAATTTAATTAATAAATAAGTTTTTAGAATTTTCGATGTGCCTTAACTTTTGTGCAGGGCTCTCTAACTGTCTGTGAATTAGCCGGCAACATGGTTCATTCTCGTTAACATATATCATGACTTGGAGATCTCATTTTATGTACTAACTCAAAAACTGCAAAAGTGAATTCTTTCACTATGGTTTACGACTATCTAGTATTGAACCACATTCAATTGACGATGCGCTTCATGGGGATTTTTTTCTCTTGTAACTGATTATTAAGTTATAAATTAGAGGTCATATTTTTTTAGATTCAATATTATATACTAAAGAGTTACAATTATTTTACATATCTATATTTGAAAAACATTTGGTCTAAAATCAACTAAACCACTTTATCCTCATTTTAGGAAAAATTAACTATTAGGGGTTCTGAGATTCGAGAAAAGTTGTTTAGTCAAACTGAACGCGTCAGAGTTTCAAGTACTTTTTGGAAAAACAATATTTTCCAGTACGTAAATACCTGAAATAAAGTAAGAAATGGCACTTTAGTAAAGTACACTTAGTAAAGAAATAGTATAGAAATAGTGTTCATAAAAAAAACCTTTGTCATTTGGGGTGGTTGTATGTAGCATAGAACTTTTATCGACATAACATCTATTTTGCTACAACATTTCTATCTTGTTTCTTTTAGTGCAGAGACAGTGCTTTGATTTATTTTCCCCTTTCTTTCTATTGCCTTTGACTGATATTTTCTTTTGTTATTCCGTCGTATTGAACAAAACATCGATTCGATAACAAATTGTACGATACTAAACTGCAAAAAACACTTATAATTTGCATTACTACGAACGATTAAAGATGCAAAAAATTATTTTTAAATACTTAAGAAGGTTACCCTAAGAAGAAGTATCATAGATCTAACGGGTTTTTTAGCACAATATTTTTCAAAGTATTGCTTTACAATTTATGAATTTTTCCCGTAAGTTTGAAAATAGTAATAAAAACAAATTCGAAGAAAAAGCAATTTATTTTAAAATCCATTATTTAAACTTAACCTATTTTAGTTTATCAACGGATGTCGATACCATTCTAAAAATATTAATCTATTCAAAATAATAATTAAATAACTAGTTAATACTTTCCATTGAAACATGTTATTATTTCTATTTTCAGATAGGATGAAACAATATACATTTTAAAACAATACTTCGACAGATTTTGGTTTACTGGAATTACTTTAAATGTGAAAAAATAAAATCCCAAAACTAATTTTAAAAGTTCAACTATCGGAAATTCTTCCTGCTTACTAATACGAGATCGGTAAAGAATTTTCACCCCCCAAAATTGAAGAAAATTATCTCTAAATTTGGAGGAGGAATATTCTATATTAGGAAACGAAAAACAACTTTTCTCTTATTGCTTTTTGATTGCAGAACTGCAAATCGAATCTACATAACTATTTTGAAACATGAAGTAACAGCATTCCAAAAAATGACAAGAAGGGTTATAAAATACTTTAGGACTAATGGAAAAAATAATCACTCACACTATTGACTTATAAATCCAATTGCGACACATAGCACCTTCTAAAAAACACAGCATGTAATTTTTCGTTACTATTGCATTTTATGTGTGGGCAAGACGCTGGTGTGCTTTTTGTAGACCAAAATTTTAGTTGATCGATATAAGACGTGAATCATACAACATATCAATTCGAAAAGTAATGTTTATAAGTTATGTCAAGTTTCCTTATATAAAGGGCGATATCAAGGTGGTTTCTATACGAAATATTTTATTAGATTTAATTAACTATTCTATAAAGCTACGTGAAGTATATATTTACGGATTTGGTGAGAAAAAAAACCATACATGTTTAATGGATAGATGATTTTTCATTTAGCTTCATGACCTATAGACCTGTAATTGACACATGATTGTCATGACTGAGCGAACTAAAGTGTTACCTTATTTTTCAATGGAATAAATAAAAACAAGTATAAGTTGATTAAGATTGAGTAGTAAAAGTCATGGAGAAAAAACAAGTCAAAACAAACATGTTTTAATTTGATAGGATTTAATCGACATGTTTTTTACAAGCAAAAAATGCACATTGTCACTGAAAAGTATCGACGGGTTTTTGCTTTAATTACGACAGTTTCATTTAGGCTATTGTTTTTTTAAGTTTATCGATTCTGTTTCTTCAAATAGCTGTATAAAATTTTATCTTGATCATTTTGACAGAAGGGTTGCTCGAGATCCACATATTTAAAAATCTTTTTCCTTCGTCCCATTCCATGTTTAAATCCTATTTTCGCGCGTGTAAAAAAGGATTTCTACTTACACGTTTTTTGCATTTTCCATAAAATCGTTTGAGTGTTACATACGAAGATTCCATTTGAAGCTTTAAAATTCGTATATGATATAGACTTAAAATAAATTCGGGTGCATGAAGACTTTAAAAAGTTTTAGGTAAATTTTTTTTAAAATAAAATAAATGATAAAAGCATGAATGTTAAAATAATTTAATTTCCAGTGACATAAACATTCCCACTGTTCAGTTATTCTTAATATAATAATTTACATTGATCGAACCACAAAATACACTGCTCAAAACAATTAGGGGAGCGCATGGTTTAAACCCTTTCACCCCTAATGATTCCATTTGGAATCATCAGCTTGCGATTTTTTTTTCTCACTAAGTTAGGGTCGCACTTATTTATCGTTAGATGGAAGTTAGATGGAAGAAGATGTATTTTTCAAATTCACCATTAAAAATTTTTATGAAATAAATTGACCCTATATTCTTCACGCTTGCATTCTTAGATGTTTAAAAATTTATTATTTTTTAACAAATAAAGTTTTGAAAAAATTATTGTTCTAATTTATTTAAAATTTACGATTCCAATCCCCCCCCCCCCCAAAAAAAAAAAATTTTAGTTACAAAAATTAAGATCCCCCCCCCCCCCGTTTACCTTTTCATTCTGGATGCATAATGAATCTTTTTCACAAATTTTAGATTTTTAGAATAAAAAATAAAAAGTTGGAACTGAAAGGGTTAAGAAAAGTACGCAAAGTGCTCCCCTAATTGTTTTGAGCAGTGTATTTTTCTGGCATTATCTATGATAATAAAATTAAAACATGGGGGGGGGGGGTGTACATTAACGACTTTATTCGAGACTTGTTTCTTTTTAATGATTTTTATACTGGTTAGTCGTTAGGAAGTCACTCTATATAAAGCACTTATGGGCCTCGTGTCTACATTTTATTACCTGGGATTTATGAAAAAATTACGATGATAGTAAGTTCATAATTAGGACGATTTTGTTTTTTGGGAATGTTTATTACATAGCGTATTTTGGATTTTGGAATTGTAAGATAATATAAGTAATGGGATATAAATTTTTATAATTAACGGAACAGTAACACAGGCTTCTTACACTATAGCAGATTAAATGGTACTTATATTTGGATCGTTTATATTTTTTTAGTTCGTGCTAAAAATGGGTATTTGCTAGCGTAAAAAATAAAACTGACCGTTTAAATTTGTATTTCTCTTTGGTTATTTTTCAGCTATTGGGGCAAAATGCTCTTTTAAGAAATTTAAAAAAAATTTGAAAAATCGAAAGCGTTTTTTATATTTTATCATAACTTCTTTCGATTTCGTTAGTTTATAATGATTGTATATTCATTCAGGAACCTACGAACCTAAAAATTCTACTTGTAAAAATTTTCCCTCCAAATTATGCGAACCCTTTAGTTTACATTCGATATTTATTTAACGTTGCCTACAAAGTAAACGTTTAAAAAATGGCGTGTCATATTTATATCAAAAACCAAACATCTTTTAAAAAAAAGTAAAAACGCGAACAAATAAAGAAAACGTATCGTAAAGTTTATCGACACGGAAAATGAATTTTTTATCTCTTCAAATACGACGTCCCGAAATAGATAAAATTTCTAAAAAAAATGAAGTAACCAACTATGAAAGACTTTTGCACAATAAATACAACAGTTTACATTTATGTTCCGTGTCTGACTTCAAACGTTGCGCAATGTTTGTTTTTAACAATCAGCATTATTTCTGTACGTTAAATATCACCATTTTAACTCTTGCGAACTTCATTAACAAATGAAAATATGATATTTGAATCGATTTAAACAGTTCTTCATGGATGGAATTTGGAACAGTTTAAATATCTTCTACCTCGAATTTAATCGAGGTGTTTTTCACTTACAGCTTTTGAAACGATACATTTTACAAAATCAAAGCTATTAAAAAAAAAGAGTTCCAGATATAAGGATAACACTTTTTCTTAAAAATTTACACTGAATTTTAATGTAATTAACCTGCACTTACATTGAAATATTTAAAAAAATGTTAAATGTTTTAGGATTATTACTTTAAAACACCCTCGATTCATAAAATACGCATGTTTTTGCATTGGAATAGCTTAATTTTCTTTTTAGTTAGTCTTACACATTTTTTAGATGTGTAATATTATTTAAAATTCTCAAATTTCGCTTAAATAGATAAAAAAAAATTACCCTTTGTACTTGTTGTAAACATTTTAAAATTTCACGTACAAAAATATATTTAAAAACAAAAATTGATTTTATAAGTACAAACACTTATGTATTTTTCACTTAATTTCCAACTTTTAAAAGGTCTCTGTAATCTATATTGCGTTTTTAAAATGAAATTTTTCAAAATTTTCTTACAAAATAAAATTATCTAGATACGTGTAAGGTGAAAACAAGTAAAATATTTATATTTTCCTACGATTTTATAATCCCTATTTCATAAACACTCGTCTCGTTTTTCAATAAATTTTTTTATCATTTTAGTCACTTCTCTAGCTTGTACATTTCTTTGCTATGAAAAAGAAATACTATGCAATTGTTCAAAGACTTAAAATATGCAATATACATTAAGGGATTGTAACTTTCGTTTTCTTTTAGATCGGTTTATTGTTTGTTTCCTGATTGAATTTTTATATATTTTTAAAGCTCTCTTTTATAAGTTACAATAAGCAACTAAAAATGCTTTTTATACAATATTTATGTTCTTTTCGTGAAAACTATAAATCAAATAAAGTCAAAGAAAATGCATTGTGACAGCCTTAACTTAAACAAAGCCTTAAATGTAATATTTTTATATTGAGAAAAATTATCTGAATAGATTCAATTTATATATTAAGGAAATGTACTGAAGTATTTAAAAAAATAAATAAATTTGGGAGATAAAACAAATGTTAAGCAATTCTTCTTTATGAGATATCTTTTTAGTAATATCTTCCTTTGGTATTCGACAAATGAACCATTAAGTAACTCCCGATTGAGTTCATGACTATTGGTTACCTATTAGTTCCATATTAAAGAATAATTCGCCATTTTTATTCTAAAAATCCTTTTCAATGTTAAAAAAAGTACTTCATGTAGTGCCACTCAATCTACCGTTTTCGAATTCAAAAGAATTTTAACCAAAAAATTACTTTCCATAATTATGGAGTTTAATTTCCATCGTACGTTGGAAAAATATTTACATCCAAGTCTCTTATCTTCTGCTTCATCATTTTTATAAAGTTTGAAACAAATGTTATTTACTTAAGGTATTTATTAACTCTTTCGGAGAAAAAATAGATGAATAGATCACAAACAAACCACATAAAAAATAACACAAAAAAGTCATGATACATAATTCAGACGTAATAGAACACACTACTGCTATAAATTAATTCCGATACCTCATTAATGCAGCAAAATGTCTTAAAAGAAGCCGATATCCGTAATTATTTAACGCAAATTAAGAAAGCGACAAGCCAAGCTATCTGTAAGACAAGTTTTTTGTTCCTTTGAGGATGTTGAATTAGATCAAGTTTCCGGCTAACTACTAATTTTTCGGAATTTTCTGCCAATATATGTAATAGAAATACTGCGAGACCTTAGCTAATGAAGGTTACATTTTTGAAAGAATCTCAAAGGATTTATTAAAAATAAATTCTAAAAAGGTAACATGACTAAACTTATTGAAGACATATTTTCGTAAGTTTGTGTGTGCTTCATTATTAAATCCAAAAAATTATAATATCGATTTTATTTAGAGTCAGAAGAGCGTGACGATTTTTAGTTGGATAGTTTTAAAAGTTGAATTTAAAATTCATAATCAGACAAATGAGCATTTTTAAAGTTACAATTTAAAATTTGTACGGGAAATATATATAGTTGCTATATTTCCTTCGAATTTGTTAGGCATATTCTTGATATGTTTATTCAACACTAAAAAGTGATGTATTAATAAACCGTTACTTTTTGTAATTTAAAACATGAAAAATATCTCATCTAAGAGCAACTGCATTTATAAATTTGCACCATTTTGCATTTTACTTATTTAAACTCTACGTTGAAACTAATTTAAAACTATATATTTTAATTGGTTGATGGTTAGATGGTTCTTGTTTTTGAAATAATATTCGATGCAATGTAACTAAAAACTCGTTTAAATCAATAAGAATTTTTTTTAAACATATGAAAATAACTTATACTTATAATAAACAATTTACAGTTTTCAAGACGAAAGCTAAAAATTTAGTACTTCTATGAAATGAAAAATGAATACGGTTTTTGATTAATAGCGTTTCTTATCGGTTAAAACATGTTAGTGTCCTAGTTTCAAATATTTTCCTTAAAGGGATATTGCCCAAAAAAGTTAAGTACTAAGAAAAAAATTGTTTTGAACATCATTGAGATTTAAAAAAAAATTGTAGGAAGTAAGATAAAATGAACAAATTGAAATAAAATAGACACTGCCTATTACCAATAAACCATATGAAATCATTAAAAAAGTTGATAAAGTACAATGATACTCATAAAGCCAATGGAACAAATAGCAATGAAATCAACTATTCCAATAAATTTTTAAAATTCTGCTACTCCATTAACACTTAGTATTCAATCAGGTACGTAAATAATATAAGTTATACTTGGAATTCAGACTGACAAATAATTAATTTTAACCAAAAGTACATTCGAGGAATGCAATTTCTCAAAAACAAAACCTTTAAATAAATAGCAAGATTATCACATGCTATTGACTCAAAACAAACACCTCAAAAAGGATTAGATGCGATTCAATGCAAGGAAAAAGGAACTGGATGCAAGTTGAAAACTTAAGTAATTTTACTGAGCATGGTATTAATTTATTTAATACTTATAAATGTAAACTTTAAGTTTTATTTAAAAATACACTAAAAAAGTTTCCTCATGTCACTTCCTAATGTAATTATTGGACCGCGGTCTTGAATATGTAAGTTTCAAGATAAAAAGAATTGTTTGGTAATTAATGCAAATGAGAAACGCTGCATCGCTTTTTCAGTCACTTAGGATTCAACTCGACAACTTCTATGTACTTTTTAGGTTTTTTGGAAACAAGTAAAATTTAGAAGTAATTTAAAATAAAATCTGTTTAGTTACGCTTTATGACATACATGCTCGTTCCGGGACTTAGTTGTAAATTTCAAAGCTGGGATATTTTGCTGCCATTTTTCGCTTTTGCGAAAATAGTGTAACTGCCTAATACCCCCAGCAAAATCCTACACATATTCTTCATGTAAAAAATTTTTCAAGCAAATATAGATTAAAAAATATGTTTTGAAAGCGTTGTTTTAAAAATAATGTTTGATATTAGCTGAAGGAAAAGTGAATTTCACAAAATTTGAGGTCTTAAGCCCGAAAAATATACAAAAATTTGGGATGTATGAATGCAAAAAATAGTTGTATCAAGTTTGTTAAAATAACAGTTCATTCTAACATTGTTTTAATACAAAATAGTTTTAAAATGTACCGCCGATAATACTTTAGCAAAAACCTCGAAATCTTGCTGGCCTTTGTTCTACACAATTTATCATACGAATAAACGACTAATAGGCTTATTCAAGAGCAGAAAAGAGATTTTTAGATTCTCTTTTAACTCGAACCATTTCAGAGATTAAAGTATTAAATAGTGTAGTTACAAGAGTAAAACAAGACATCCATTTAAATGAATGTCATCTCTCAGGACGATAATATTCACATTTCATCCCAATTTAAAATTGCCAATTAAAATATTGGTGTCTTAAATTTTTTACACAAACTAAAATTTACCTCATTAACGGTCACTTATTTAACTTTAAAGTATACGCTTTGCACATCTAAATTTAGTTTATTTCTGGAAGTGAAATATCTAGTTACAAAACTCACATTTTCCAAAGTATAACTTCGATATAGGATCAGTTCCATTCATTGGGGACTTCTTCCAATTGAATTTACAATCGTCAAAAGTCTCTAATTAACCTACCAGGACCCTATATCTTATACTTTGAATAATATTAAATTTGCAACTAGAGATTCTTCAAATGTAATATGGAGAATAATCTCAAAAATAACGAAATATCGCCAATTAGCCTATATTTCTTAAAAAGACACATAATTTTCATAGGTTTCCTAAAAGTAAATTTAGGTCTAAAAGTACCTAGAATATTATTTTAACTAGATACATTACTAAGTATTCAAACCAGATTGAAGGTAAATTTGACAAGGCTTAATATTTCTTAAATGTTTGAAAAATACTTGTTTCTAAACACTATTGCAAACCAACTGTACAATAAAACCTTTCAAGAAATATTTACAATTCCCTTTAAAACTACTCTCCCCCCCAAAAAAAATACATGTGGTCGAAATGGTCGTCAACAAATCTTTAACAATACAAGAGATACTTCTGTGCCATATAACATTTCATTTCTATCAACATGTCTTATTGTAAAACACAAATTTTCAATACTTTCTTACTTTTTTCAATACCACAAATTTTCACTACTTGGCGGCATTCCTAAAAAAAGCATAGTAAAATGCTCGGAATTCAAATTTGAATAGAAACATCAGACAAAAAACGATGAATTGTGATAAAAATTCAAACATTGAAAATTTTTGTCTCAGGCTTCACGCCCATCGATTTCACGTTTCAAAATGCAGCGGTGTTTTGAAAATACAAGAACAAGAGAAACTGCAAAATGCCTGCAATTTTTAGTTGCTCGATATCACGCAATGTAATGTAAGAGCAGTTCTTACCTAGCTCTTAATAACTCGATATGAGGCAGACGCTGAAACACGCAAATTCTTTAGCAGACAGCTAATCGGATTGCTCGTGACCGGATATGTATACTTATCCAGCTCTCTATCTTTTTCTTATGGTAATTGCCAGTTTAACTAGGCATAAGAAAACATTCGCCGCTTAGTATAGTCTAACAAAACTTTATTTGATAAACTTTTTTTGAGAATTTCATTACGAATATTTACTCAAGATTATTCAAGGAATAAAACAAACTATCTGTTTATTACGTTAATGTTTTATCTTGGATGCATAATTAAAATGTCATCCTATTTCTTTCATGGGTGATCAATTGTTTTCAAATAACGTAATAGAAACTTTTTTGATAAAAAAAAGATTTTTTAAGAAAAACTATTAAAAATAGATAATTAGTAGCAAATTTTTAAAATTTTCAATAACATTTATGAATGTCATGAATAAAAAATCGTTACTATCATTTCTCTCTTATCTTTAAATAAAGCAAATAAAAATTTAACAGCTCATATCTATAAATTTTTTGTTAAAAAAACTTTGAAATATATTATACCCATATGCAAAATTGTCAATTAATTTTCTTTACTTTTATTTAAAAAGCGATACAATTATACCATACCATAAACGGAAGAAAGGGTTGGGGTTAGGTTGAATTATCGTTGAACTAGAGCTACACACGAGGACTATTGGTGACGGGCGTCATAATTTAGAATCACAGTCAAGTGACGGGGAAAATGAAGGTTCACACATTGTGTGCTGTCGCTATATGAGTCTTGTTCGTGTGGTGGTCTTTTGGCTACAATTAGACTGCATTTTTACGAGATGTTGCAGCTGTATAACAATGCCGTAGTCTGGAGGTCGCAAAACTTGACGTGTTCCCAGATCGTAAATTCTCAATGAAAGAAAACCCGCGCTCCAGTGATGTTGGAAGCTCAGGAGCGAATTGGAGTGAGTGTGTTCTTTGAGTGACAGCGGTTGGACCAATGAAGTTTTTGGAAGGCGGTCCGGGTGTTGAGATGTTTTTCCGTGTGGGGGGGAGACTTTGAGAGTCAGAATCGAAATGTACTTCACTACAGAATAGAATTGACGTCGTCTTTACCGATCAGAACTAAAATATAAACCCTTGTTTCTAATTCTAGTATGTTTAAGAACGAGATGAATAAATCTGTGTGCTACACATTTTGGTATGTAACATTAAAGGTAAAATATCTCTGGAACCATCAGTAGTGTGTTATTATTCTTATTTAACCTTAGTTTATTTCATTTATTAATTTTCAGAGAGAGAGCATTAAAGATAACTTCGAACCTTAAATTGATTGATGTTTTAATTATTTAATTTTAATCATGACGCATTTTGTAATCTAAGTTTTAACCTCTATTTCATTTTTTATTTATACTATACGATCACCAATAGAGAGTAATAAACATGAAATATTACAGTAAACATGGCAGAAGCGATGCTTGTTCGCATACGTTGCTATTTCGCCAAAGAATTACGAAGAGAATAAAAGTTTTTACTATACCGGGGTTGGAAAAATATGAAGCAATAAAATTAAAACTGAAGGAATAGATTAAAAAGCACATATTTTTCCTTTTAATATAAAAAGTTAAAACCACACGAGTTAAAATTTAATTGAAAGCAAAAACAACCTTTACAGGAAGTTGAAGAGTGTTTAGCGAAAAGTATTGAAACTATAAAAAAAAATATCAAAATAACAAAATGGATAATGCAAAGGGTATTGAAAAAATAAGTTAACAGGGAATTTCATTTGAAAACTAAATTAAAAATAGGATAAAGAAGTACAATCGCATACCATGGCTGAAGCTATTTTATTTTTAAACGAATCGTGCGAAATCAACAGAAAGTTGAAACGGAAATACCTTTCATTCTGAACAAATACTTAGGAAACGATTTAAACACATAGCAATGGCAATTGTCTTTAGTTTGAGTTTTGCTTAAAATTTGTCAGCAAAATCGATAACTTCGTTTTCTTGAAAAAGGAAACTTTTTCTTTGGAGATTGCTTCTCCAATTTTCAATGCATTTGACATTACACAAGAGACGTTTTAGACAAGATACAACTCTTAGATTTAGATAGATTTACGAGTTCTCTTTTAAATAAGTAGTTTAAAATAAAAATCCTATTGCTTTGCGATATATGAGCGTGATTGAACAGGTGACTAGTATAAAAGTCGGGATAAAATTGCTTTTTTAGGGTTAATTTTTAAATGGCATTTTCCTAAAATCGTAACATTTACTAATTTATTTGAAATTTATTTACTTGGAACGTATGACACTTTAGACGAAATCATTTTAACTTGCTTTCGTCTACGAATCGTTAAATAGTCATAGAATTTTTCTAACAGCACCCATTATCTATAAAGCTTCACAAAAATCCTTAAATAGTCCATTAAATTTAGCTAAGCAATGACATATGTTGGCGTAAAAATCATTCTTTTGAATTTTAGCTGTTGCAATTCTCGTTCCATAAAAACATATATTGTACAGTTCTGCACAAAAGTTTAGTCACTACATAAATATGATGCTTTACAAATTAGTATTAAAAGAGCTGAATTAATCTTTATTACACTTAAACATATGCACACATGTATTCAAATATATAATTTTGAAAATGAAAAAAACAAATATGTGGCGAATTAGCCGCAAACATAGAAAAAATGACGAAAATCCGTTGCACATAAATTTAGGCACATATCGATTTTTTTAATTTTTGGAAACTAGTAAAAATTTTAATAGTCAATAAAGCTTCCTCGTCGTTTTATCAATTCAAAAACACGTTTTTTCATTGAAAACACAAGCTTTTGCTGGGTTTCAGGCTTTATATCATACCACGCTGCTTCAATGGCTTCTTTAAGTTCAGAAACTGTGGTATACTGCTTTCCGTTGGCATATACTACTTTTGTAAGAATCCCCCATACATTTTCTATAGGATTACAGTCAGGACTATATGCAGGCTAATCGAGAACCGTTATTTTTTTGGATCGAAACCAATCTTTCGTTGAACTGGATGTGTGGATAGAGGCGTTGTCTTGTTGAAACTTCCAGTTGGGTCCACATAAAAACTTCCCAAATGGTAAAAAATTACTCTCGAGGGTTTCCTGGTATTTTTTTCAGAGTTTTGCTTCCCCTTTGTAAACGCTAGGGAAGTCTGGAGTTGAAAGAAAATCCCCCAAACAATCACTGAACCTCCTCCTATACGTCGGCTAAACTGAGTCACAGCACCTTTACGAAGATCATGACAGTAGTAAGAAAACCCGTCTGGGCCACCCAAGTTCCATTTTTTTTCATCACTAAAGATTAACTCTAGCCATTCGTCACTATATAACATGTGCTGCTAAGCCCAATTTAGTCTGGCTTCTTTGTGATCAGACTGCAACCGTGGCTTACGTTTAAGTTTAGATTTTCTTAAAAATCCACATTCCACAATTCTTCTACGTATAGTTTCTCTTGAAACCTTGGTGGCAATTTCGTTTTTAATCTGATTTGCAGAGCAATATCTGTTAGAAGCAAGTTTCCTAATTTGCCTATCATCTCGTTTGCTGGTCGCTGTGGGCCTTCCAGACCGTGATTTGGCCTGGTATACATCACCACCGTGCTAACACTCTATTAATACCTCTTTTGGATCAATTTAATTCTATTGAAATATCAGAAACGGATTTACCTCGGCTTTTTAATTTCCAAATTCTTATGATCTCCGCAAACGAAAATTGCTTTGACTTCGGCATCCTTATCAGCAGTGAAAACTATTCCAAACTTTTTATAGCAGCTTTGAGACACTCCCCTTTGATATCGCAGTCACTTCCGCTCAAGAATTTGCATAAACATTACTTTTGTGTCTATACTTTTGAGGCATGGCAACTTTGCAAAATTTCGACTTGTTGATGTTAGACAATTTTATTTATTTTTTGTTCTGGATTTTTTGTTACTCTTTTTTTCACGAGTTTAACAATATAAACTTAAAAGAATTTAGTGGGAATTAATGAATACTATCGATATTTTCAGGAATTGCTTCTGTGCCTAAACTTTTGTGCAGGACTGTAATAACTATGGAAAATATGCTATTTATAATTTAGAAGCATAACTTAGCTTTGATAGAAATTGCAATTGATATAAATGTCTTACTTTTTTTTAATTGTTGCTGAATATATTTTATAATTTACGGATATTTCTCCACTTTGTCAGACTTTAGATAAATAGAAAAAAATCATAACTGCATCTGTATTGTCAATATTAGTTGATTTACAACGAAATTGGAGTATTATTAACAGATTGAGTTAAATTTCAATTCTTTTACGACAATTTTAATGCACGCACGTGTTTTTCAGCAAGATAACGTAAATGACTTTACCGCAAACATTCCAAAAGAGCTACAAATAACACAATCTTTCAAAATATTCTCAATTTTATACGAAGCCCTCGACATAAAAGAGAGATAGAGGTTTTATATCAAAGCCTTTGATATAAAAAGGGCGGTAGAGGTTTTTCCAAGTATTGCTCTTCCATATACGGACGGATTTCAATGTTTTCAATTCTTTCTTCAATACAAATGCGATGTGGCCTTATTGTTACTGAAACCCTCCTGTTGCTCTCCTTTGTGAAAATTTTAAAAGATACCCAGGGTATGCGTTCAATAATGGAAAGCTGAATTGGTTTATTCTTTGATAACACTGACACTAATGCCTCAAAGTAGTATATACACTAGTACGATTCAATTCACATTTTATAAAATTTTATTTACTAGAAAAAAAGTGAGCAGTCTTTATTTAGACCTTAAGTTGCAGTAACTAGCTCTTATAGGCTATCATTTATACCATGTATTCGAGAAATAAGAGTTCATAAAAGTTTAAGTAGTTGCCAGTATTTATGAAAACATTGAAAAAAAACTTTTCTGGTCCTTGGTTTCTAGTTTCAAAATATAATTTTTATACTTTATTTATTTTCATTTATAATATACTGAAATTTTAACTAAGTGCAGTGCAAACTCAAAACTTCAGGCGACTTTACTGGAGAATTGTATTTTTGTCGGTGTGCCAATTATCAGCGAACAATTTGATGTAAAAAGAATCTTTTTGTTTCGAAGCAGTTCCATAAGTGTTATGAATTAAATACTAAATTAAACCTTATATATTAGAATGGCATTTTTTATGAGTATAGAATATTATAAAACCTAGCACACATCGCCAAAAATATCAAGAAACAAATAATTATAAATAAAAAAAGGGTGTTCTGTTCATAATGCTCAAATTATAGGAGTCTAGGCTTATACATAATTTGCTACTTAAATTCAGAAAATTAATTTTAAAATCGAACTCTCACATACTAACTAAAGAATTATTAAGCTGAATATGAAGATACAAAAAATTTACCTTTGAACGAAAAGAACTTATTATAAATTCCCGTTTTATGGAATAAAAAAATATATTAAAACTAATTTAGTGAAATGAGATATCGCATTCAAAATTAAAATAATACAGATGGAGCTGTTGCCAGTCATGACGTGAAACATGCTCACGCTGTATTGAGAAAATAATTGTCATGTTTTAAGTGACGTAGTTCCGTTCAGTCCACATAGGTCAGTAGGGTTCTATGACTCCATTTTTATAATTTAACATAAATAACAGGATGTAATACTTTATAGTGAACGCGCGAGAACAATAACTTTACATTATAGCAGATTAAATGAAACGTATATTTGGATCCATTTGATATTTTTTAGTCCATGCGAAGAACTGGTATATTCATTTGCCTTTAATAAAAGAGTTGAAACCTAAAAAATAGCTTTTTAAACTTTTGCATTCATCACATCGGTTGCTTGCCTTCGAAATTAAATATTATTTCGTTTTGAAAACTGTGTCATTAGTGCTTTACATAACTGAGTCCCGAAATCGATTAAATAGTTTATCGCTTGAAATGCATTGTGCATATACAAGTTTTTCTAGAAATGCATTAGGCTTGTTTTGACTAAATGGGATTAAAATGCTTTTACTCAGAAATCTCTCAAATATGCATGAACAACGGGGTCTAAAGTATTAGGCGAAATTGCTTAGTAAAATACAATAGATTTTTTTGCTTCTTTTTTGGGTATTTTTTATATAATGTTAAGAAAAAAATTGCTTCACAATTTTAAAAAGTTATAAAAAAATAGTAATTATACGTTTTAACGTTAGTAAACAATTTTTGAATCAGTAAATAAACAGGGAAAAATATTTTTTTTAAAGTTTTCTCTCATATAAATGCACTGTATTATATTTCTTCGATTCAAATATCATAGTTATTTTTAAAGGATGGCTGAACTATTGAATGCATTTATTTAAAAAATGTATATCTACGTTTTGCCATACATTTAAAAAGTATATAATTAAACAATGTCATTAAAAATTTAAACTAAATAGCGGTTCAAAACATGTCTTTGCAGCGTTGATTGGAGTACAGTCTAGGCAGAACAAATTACTTTTCTTGTTTCTTAACCAATCGATGTTCAAAATACGTTTTGAAATTGCTTACAGAGAGCCTCATGAGTGAAATTGTCTAGCAAGACTTTTATTCATTCTAATTAATTGCAGCTTGAAGTGTAAATAAAATGATGCTTCCTAATTACCAATATGCAATATTGCACGATTACATTTCTATATCGTTTTAATATTATTTCGACATAGTTCGCAATACGTTTTCGTTTGCTACTAGGGTATAAATTGAATTTGGAAAGTAATTTCTGGTACACTGTATTCAAGTCAAGTTTTTATTCACAATGCAATACTTACCGACAATGGACAATTACAGCGTTTTCCACAAACATATTTATTCGATTAAGCATATTAAAAAACCTCTAAAACTCAAGTATTTCTGGTTTTAAAGATGTATTTATTTTTAAATTCATTTTTGAAGTTAATGATACGTCACTCCTGTTAAACCTCTCTTAGCATAACAGATGACGTCACGGTTGGCTTTTTTTTGTTCTTGGCGTGTTATTTCGTATCACGTTTCACTGTATCGCTTTTGAAACTGTGAAACGTGCTTTAATCCTTATCAAACTCTTAAAAAAGTTATGCTATTTTACAGAAACATGTCATGTTCATTCCAGTTAATTTCTTCAAACGTTGAACGATTTCACTCGACTATTCCGATCAGATCCAACAGTCAATAGTCAATAGTTCTGCAATAGATCATACGCGCTCTAGTGTGTGTATTTTAACTAACAACCAAACTTGGAACAAGCTGTTTAACTTCCTTGATATGAACTGGTTACAAATAATATTGTCTTCTTCTTTTAATGAGGTTTCTCAGAAATTGTTAGGTTTACTATTTTATAAAGTGTATTACAGCATAGATCGAAACATCGCCAAAAACATAACAGTTGACGTCAGAGCATTTTTCAGTGACGTACATTTTCGGCAAATTTCAAATGCATTTTTTGTTGAAATTAAACATATTTGTGAATATTTAACCTTACATTCGGAATCTGCAGCTTCTAATGTACCAGAAAAACACATACATTATGAATTTCGCGTTTCATGCAACTTGTCCATTCATGGCCAATGATTCCTATTATTAGAGAAAGAAAACGGATTCCCCCAGTGGATTTCTCATTAACAAAATGACAGGGACTGCTATTTATTTCAGATGATCATTCAGCCATCTGTCAACTGTCTGTATTCTGTCTTTGTAAGCATTCCATAGATGCGTAGTGACAGAACACAATCTTATTTCGGGCTCTCATTTGTAGATATGGCTATCCTGACCATCTTTATGCCAGGAAACAGCCTACAACTTATATAGAGAATGATAGGTGAATATCTGGGAGATATGCAATGGTAGAATGGCGACACAAAATCCTATGAATGTGCAACTATGTGCCAAATAAAACTTTCATTATTCACCAGATAGCAAAATGAAGGACACGTTTTTCAAAGAAAGAAACAAATAATATTTTTTTTCTTCAGTCGACTGCTTTGCATCCCGGCTTAACTTAAAAAAAAACTTAAAAGTATTACATTAAAGATAAGTCATACTGCTTACGATTTTCTAGGGGAAATTAGGTCAACAAATGTTTACACATAGATAAGACTATAGTTAAATGGCAATAAATCGTTATCTACTTATACATACAGTTCTTTGTTGAAACAACAATCAAAACCTTATCTTTTCTAATAATTTTTATCCTAATTTGTAGTCTTATAAAATGGTGCAATCAAATCATAATTTTATAAAACATTTAAAATAGAATAAGTATGCATATTTCGTTTTCAGTAAACTGAATAATTCACAAATATGCAATAAATTCACTTTTGATAAAAATTTGATAGATTATAATGTCACCATTAGTTTATGTATTTTTATAAATCAGTTTGGTTAAGTTTTAAATTGCAATAAAAATTTTATTATTCAATTTAAATCGTAAAAAAATGTATATATTTTATGCCAATCAATATTTTTCTTAATAATCAACAAATAACTTACTTTTTGGCACTATTTAAGGGAAATTAAATCCAATATTCTTCGAAATAAAGCGTTTCCCCACTATTTCATTTTTAATCCGAGAAAAATTATATCTTTGTTAACCTCAGAGCCACGAAAAGTGCAGCCGTACAATTGCTGTCAAAAATGAAAACAGCGATATTTCCTGGGATCAGTGTCTCACATAACTAACAAAAGTTTCTAAAGATCGCCAAGAAAAAAAGCCTTTTTAGTGAAAGTTTCAAATCCCTGCGTCAGTTTGACAAAGTAGTAAACTCGCATTAAATTCATTCATTTGAGTGTGTTTGAACAGTAGAATTGTAAAGAAAACTAATAATGTAATTGTTTCTAGGTAACGTTTTAACCAGCCAGTAACTAACAAATTTTACTTAAAAATTAGTGTTTGATGGTTTATTTTAAACTTGACCGAAGTAAATTATACTTTGGTGTCAGTATTTCATTCCTCCACCCCTTCAAGCTAGGTTGGTTGGTGTTTATGTCCCTTTAGAACGCCTGTGAGGATCAACTCTATCTTGCCCTCACTTGGTTATCTTCAGTAGAACCACACTGGTTTTAAAATTATCTAGCATTAGTTTTTATTTTAACTGTTTAATTTGTAAAAGAAAAATTCAAAATCACACATACAAGTAAAGAAATTAAGACATACTTATTCTAACTTTAGTTTATAAATCATTGGTTAAAATACTCAAAACAATGCCAATTCAACAGCATCTTAAAACATCCTTTATATGTGTCAAACTATTTGAAACCACAGAATTGTCCATTATATATATGTCTATCATTAAATGGCCCTAAAAGTAGAAAGATTAAAACGTCGCAAACAAAATATTTTAAATAACTTCCAAGACTTAAATAGCAAAGCAATTCGTTTTTACTACCCTTAATAGTTTTATTGACCTCTTAAATGTTTAGATTTTATTATGAGAGCACCAATTAGGGTACCAGAGATACCAAGAGTACTTGGGATACCAAGGTTTATGATTGATTAGAGTTTATAGAAAGTATTTGAATAATAATTAAAAAGTGTTTAATCATAACCCCAAGGACTACTATCTAGTCATTACGTACGCCCATGGCATAAAACTAATTATAGCAAAACAAGTCTAATACAATTTTGTAAAACCCAATGCCTGGAAGTTCCGAGCTTCAACGATGTCTCCTAGGATAGCTTTTCCTAGTCTTGAACAATGCCTTCACTAATGGCGCTGAACAACGACATGATACTCGAGAGTAAATTATTTTCAACATAAATGCATAACTTTCATTAAAATGCTAGACGGATTTACTGGATAAAATGTTTCAAACTTTATATTTACTGTTCAAAGAACTTCTTTCTAAGCCGTAAAGATGCTGTTATATGTTTTTGTTCCAAAAATCCTTTGTGGATTGCGGTTAAATAATTCAGTTGTTTCAGTGGCTTTGTTTTATTGTGTTTTTCTTTTTTTGAAAAATTATGATACTAAAGGGGTCTTAAACAGTCATTTAATTTAATCTTTAGCATAACGTTATAAACCATATAATCTTCAAGTTAATACTTACATATGTCACAATCAATTTTAGTTATGAATTAAGCATGTTCAAGAAATGGAATACTGAAATTAAACTTTGAATTGCTTTAAATTTTAACACTTCACTGCGTGATTTTTTTCTTTCGTATAAAATCTAGGATTTAGTAACTTCATTTATCCAGAATATTTTGAAATTTATTCAAAAAAATTATTCTTTGCCGGCTCAAATCTCACTGGTTTATTTAAAAAGAATTAAACTAAACATTCTCCAAAATGTGAGAAACACATAACTATCTATTTATTTTTTTAAAAAAAGAGACTGGTATAAGGTGATTGCATAGACATACTAAACTTTTTAAACAAAAACACTCAATACATGTAAAATACTCTAATTAGAATTAACAAACCCAGTCAATAAACAAATAAAAAAAGGTTTAAAGTTAATCAGCCCATTATTTAGTTAGGTTTCATTAATCGAATTTTTCCATTAATTCGTTACTTCCTTCGTAGTACCGATTGATATTTCAAATTGTATAAAATATTGCATAAAGTATACCGATTGCTAAAATTGCTACCGAGGCCTAAAAATAATTGGTGCTACATATTGTACACTAGAGTAGTTAGGTTAGTTTGAATTATCGTCGTCCTAGAGCTACACGAGGGCTATTGTACACTAGGGTGGAGTAAATAAGGACGAAACATTATCAATTCAGCAACTCGATTTTGTCTTGCTGTAAAAACACGATTTTCACAGATTGTGGAGAGAGATAGAAAAAAATTCCTGTTTTTTTGTCAGTTGTTTGAAATAACAAATTCACTTTTGTTTTGATTGGATTACTCGTACTATGCCAGCATATAGCCCTATTGACCTAGGGATGAGAATTGAATACATTTTCTTTTGTTAGTTTTAAATACTAAACACAATTAGTGTATTTTTATTATAAAAAAATAAATAAAAAATTTTAAATTCAGAAGCCGGCAGCCGAAAGCTCTTAGAAAATTTAACAAGAAGCTAGTTGAACCTTACAAAACTAAAAGCATCAAATCCCTACGTCAATACTCTTATGTGGTTTTGGGTCTTCAACATGACGATTGGCATTCTATCGACATTACAAGCATTTTTTTTAAACTCAACTTGTGATAAATTCTTAGATATGTCCAACCTATAATAAAAATTTCAAACAATCATTTTATATTTTTATTTGTTACTGAAATTACATTATTCTAAAAACAATTAGTCAAGCCTCTGCTGAGAGCTGAAGAGGCTGTTAAAATTTGAAGTCTTTTATACAGTTGTGTTTAACTGACAAATACGCACTTTTTAAGGTAAATCTCTACCTTCGAGGGCTTAATTATTTATTTCTTAATATTTCCACTTAAAATTTTCAGCATAGTTGAAAAATATGAATACTAGAACTACGTAAAAAAAGTTATTTAGTTTATGGACAAAAAGGTTGACATTTCACCCCGATTTTTTTCAAATATTTAAAGCCCTACTCCTCCCTCAATTTTATAGATTCAGGTGTAATTTGTTTTTTTACATCATACAAGTGTGTAGAACAAAGCTATGTTGAGACATTTGAAAATAATAAAAAATAATTTTTTGGCAAAATTAAATGTCAAGGACGCTCAATTTTTTTGAGAAAAAGAACGCATTTTCAATGTAAAATGTATTTTTTTAAAAACTTATTTCATAAAAACTCAACATAGGTTTGTGTACTACGCCGTATGGAATAATACGAAAGAAAAATTAACTTAATAGTATGATTTTTCTCTGAGCCTTAGCGGTTCGAAGGATGTGAAAAGCTCAGAAATAAGTTTCCGAGAAAAACATGATTAAAGATTTTAGTTGTTACTAAATGTAATTATACAAAACATCTAAATTGTAAGAAAAACACATGAACCAAACGGCTGGTTGCAATAACTCGTATTTTATTTTTTATTTCGAAGTAACAAAAACGCTCAGATAGATATTTTTTATTTTGAAAGATGTCTTTTACTTGTTAGGCTCGTTAGACCACTAACAGGAAACTATTACTTTTTTCTCTAAAAAAGAAATGGGAAAATAAAGCTAACAACTAGAAGTAAGAAAAAAGTAAATACTGAAAAACTTATTGAAACAGTGGTAACGTCAATTAAAAAAAAAAGTTTTACGTTATACATGGTAATATTTTTGGTATCATTGGACTTCACATCAGGCAAGCTTTTATCATTATTCCTATATTTTGTTCGGAATGAACGAAAAGTTTCAAAATTTTTGTAAAAATCTAGATCTAATTTATTCTGGGCTTAAAGTTCTAATAAATTAATAGTCAGTAGTATTTGAATTTTTTAACTCGGCAATTAGTTAATTAGGTATTAAAAATATATAGAAAAAATTTTCAGTTCTTTCAAACTGCTTATTTACTATTTGTTGCATAAAAAGTTTAATGAATAGATGACAGAATAAAAAAATTCCTTTTAGTACCAGTATAAATAAAATTACTTAATTAAATATGGTTCTTCTATCCTTTAAATACTATTACAGATAAATAAAGTACTATTTTACATTAAACACTAGGTACGTTGGAAATTTATTTTAATAAGAAACAATAAAATTTATTTGAATTATGAATACCAAATTAATCAATAAACAATTAAACGACCGTTAATAGCATGCAAGCGCTAAAAAGCCTTTACCCTATGAATTGTATTCAACATAACTCATTTAGCATCAACTTTTTATCCCAATAATTGCATAAGGATTTTATTATTATCTATATTTCATAATTTGACCAATGACATTTCATTTTATATTTTTATTTGTTACTGAAATTACATTATTCTAAAAACAATTAGTCAAGCCTCTGCTGAGAGCTGAAGAGGCTGTTAAAATTTGAAGTCTTTTATACAGTTGTGTTTAACTGACAAATACGCACTTTTTAAGGTAATCTCTACCTTCGAGGGCTTAATTATTTATTTCTTAATATTTCCACTTAAAATTTTCAGCATAGTTGAAAAATATGAATACTAGAACTACGTAAAAAAAGTTATTTAGTTTATGGACAAAAAGGTTGAATTTCACCCCGATTTTTTTCAAATATTTAAAGCCCTACTCCTCCCTCAATTTTATAGATTCAGGTGTAATTTGTTTTTTTACATCATACAAGTGTGTAGAACAAAGCTATGTTGAGACATTTGAAAATAATAAAAAATAATTTTTTGGCAAAATTAAATGTCAAGGACGCTCAATTTTTTTGAGAAAAAGAACGCATTTTCAATGTAAAATGTATTTTTTTAAAAACTTATTTCATAAAAACTCAACATAGGTTTGTGTACTACGCCGTATGGAATAATACGAAAGAAAAATTAACTTAATAGTATGATTTTTCTCTGAGCCTTAGCGGTTCGAAGGATGTGAAAAGCTCAGAAATAAGTTTCCGAGAAAAACATGATTAAAGATTTTAGTTGTTACTAAATGTAATTATACAAAACATCTAAATTGTAAGAAAAACACATGAACCAAACGGCTGGTTGCAATAACTCGTATTTTATTTTTTATTTCGAAGTAACAAAAACGCTCAGATAGATATTTTTTATTTTGAAAGATGTCTTTTACTTGTTAGGCTCGTTAGACCACTAACAGGAAAACTAGTTACTTTGTTCTCCTAAAAAGAAATGAGGAAAACTTAGAAGCTAAAACTAGGAAGAGTACAGAAATAATAGTAAATATCTGAAAAACTTATTTGAACAGTGGGTTAAGTTTCATTAAAAAAAAAGTTTTACTTATATTACATGGATTAATATTTTTGGTTATCATTAGGAACCTATCACATCAAAGGCAAGCTTTATCATTATTCCCTATATATTTGTTCGAGAATGCACGAAAAGTTTCAAATATTTGTAAAAATCTAGCTAATTTATATTAGATTTAAAGTTCCTATAAATTAAATAATCAGTACGTATTTAATTTTTTTAACTCGGCACATTAGTTAAATTTATGATATTAAAAAAAATATTAGAAAAAATCTTTCAGTTCTTTTCAAACATGCTTTATTTACTATTTGTTGCCATCAAGTTTAATGAAAGCATGTAACAGCAATAAAACAAATTCCTTTTATAACCAGCACAATATTTAATTACTTAAATGAAGTAATGGTTTCTTTTCCATTAATACTATTACAACCAAATAAGTACTAATATTTACATTAAACAACTAGGTAGGCGTTGGAAAATCTTATTTTAATTTAAGAGACTCAATAAATTTATCTGAATTTATAAATAACAAATTATATCAATAAACCACATTAAAACGACCGTTAATAGCATGCAAGCCGCTAAAAAGCCTTTTACCCCATGAATTATTCAACATAACTCATTTAAGCATCCACTTTTATCCCCAAATATATTCATAAGGATTTTTTTATCTATCTATTTTTCCTAATTTGGACCAATTGAGCACATTGAACATATATGTAACATTGAACATATATGTAACATTGAACATATGTATGCAATTGAACATATACGTAACCTTCATTTCAATTTATACATAAATGATTCAATTAAGCAAGGTAATATTATCTAAGATGCATTCTAGGCAAAGAAGAACCACTCTTACAGTTTACCATAAACTTTATTCAACGTGAATAGGAGGCGCATCAAAAATAAGGATCCATGTACTACCCAATATATTCTTATTCGAAGCCAATTTGTAGTTCCGCTAAGAGAAATGTGCTAAAGAGTGGCATCATATCTTTCTATTTACCAAATCGTATCTCTTCTGGGAATGTAATCAAGCTCAGCATTTTGAGGCACCTTTTTTATCGGTCCTAAAAGGAATTTCGCAGCAGATAGCCAATATTGGCTGTAACATTTTCTTTCCCTGATGTTACTTCAGGTAAAAGACGCATTTTATTCATTTTTATCCATAAATATACATTAAGTTCTGAATATCCTTCGAGTTCTTTGGAAGGGAAATACTGCGTAATGAAATGAAGTGAGGCTGAAAAGTATTTAATCCTTTAATACAGCCAAATTTTGGTTTCCGTTAAGATTTTATTTTTCTACGCTAAACTAAGAATAAAAAAACACCATTTTAGGAAATTGTGAAAAATGTAACAGTCGCCAAATTCGTTAGGATTAAACCAAAAGCTCTCAAATAAAATATATTAAAAATAATATTATTTTGGAAGTTAAATTATGCGGAAATAACATGTTCCAGAATTTTTTTTTTAACACAATTGCCACCTAATACATTTTCAAAAAGATTTCAGTGCTCATTGTTCTCCGGAACTCAATAAAGATGAATATACGAGCAACATTTTTTCTAATTGTAAGTGAAGAATTAAAAGTGAAATTAGTTATAAATATTTGTAAAATACTATTTAAAACCAGACTAAAGTACCAATAAAAAATTACGTTTTTTAAATAAGTTCTTCCGCAAGTATTTATCAAACTTTATTTTAAATGGAATACATTTAAGTACTTCTGCGAAACATAATAAATTTACGAAAAGTACGAAGCACTTAATAAATCAGTTTTGGTGGATCGATGTAGTTAGTATATTCGATTCTAGGTTGGCACGTCAAACGATTTTTTTAACGTTTACTTGAAACTATGCAACAAATTTTCTATACGCTATTCCTGATAACAATTAATTCACCTATAAAAATCACTTTTCGAGAAAAATTAATCTTATTGGTCGATTCAATCAAACTTAATGAAAATACTTTCGATAGTTGAATAATAAATATCCTCTTGTATATTTCTTGGCGTATGTTTTCGTTCATTAAAAACCCAGAGCGATTGATCATATAAACAATATATCGTGTAATAATGAATTATAAAGAAATATCGAAAGACAGAAGCGATTGGTCTGGAGAAAAATTATCCCAGAAACTGAAAAGTGAGAAATGATTTTAACTTTGAAAATCGGCAGAAAGAACTCAAGATTCTATTCATTATTTGAAAGAAATCACAAAATATTTTAGTGAGGAATGAAAACTATACGTCTGGTTTTTCTTTGTTGTTTTCCCATTTTGTTTTTTGATTTACTGATTGAGCAAAATAAAGGATTTGTAACCGAACACAAATAACAATGCCATTTCCAAGTATTACAGGATAAATTAATTTGATAAAAATAAGAAAAGTGGAGGACAAGTCGATTCGTGTTCATTCTTTTCTCTTTTTAACACAAAAGTAAAAAACATTCTGCTCGAAAGGACAAGGAGGATAAACAAGATAAAATCGTTTATTTATCATTTTTTTTTATATTAAGCAGTAAAGTAGCATTGCAACAAATATCTTTTGGTTTATTTATTTTAATTACAAATAAGAAACATGTAGGTTCGTAACAGAAACTGTCCCTTAGAACTGCTTCCACACAAAATTCATGCGTTTAAAAAAAAGTCAAACACAGCATTTAGTTCTATATTAAACTTTAAAAACGTTAAGATTAAACAAAGTTTTATCGCAAATTGTATAATTATTACTTATCGTTTAAGTAACATTTTATATCAACATACAACATTGAAACTATTACCATCAAAACGTAACTAAATGAATTGATTTTTAAAGACTATTTAATAAAAACAAAAAACAATGAATAAACCTCCCCAAAAGGAATAAGTAATATTAAAACATCTTATCTATAATAATAAAATTGAAACTTTGTGTGTGTTTGTACCTTATAGACTCTTAAACTAGACATCTCTTCGTGTCATAACTTGGCCCAAAAGTGTAGTTCATATTTGAGTTATGATTTTTTGAACTTACAGGGAGCTCAAAATGTTCAATTTTTAGAGAAAATTCGAATTTTCTGAAAATCCTTTACCACTTTCGCTCAAATACGATTTTTTTTGTTTCGTTTGGCCATCCTATAAAGAAATTATATTAAACACCAACAAAATAATTAAAATTGAAAATGCTTAATTTATATTTTTGCTATTACGGAAAATGTGCGATGTGTGTTCCTTTTGTCTGGTAATTAAGATTTTAACTTGAACTTAAGCTAAAACTCAGTAAACGCAATTTCAACATCTGCTTTCGGACTTTATCCAATTAGAGAAACTAAGAGTAAATAGTTCTATAATAAGTAATCAGAAATTGATAATAAAATGTAATGCTCTACGATTAAAAGAAAATTTGATATTGAAATATATATTAAAAATAAATAAAATGCCATGAAACTATCCCAATTGTGTTAATATTCTCCCAAACAGTAAAAGGTTACTGCTAACCGATAGTTAAATAAAATCTATTAAGTAACATTTTTCATAAATTAAAAGTTAGTAATATATATTGTAATTAATTAAGTTTACGACGGGTGTATATTCACTAATTTTTTTTATGGACATTGACTCAAGACGGTTTATTGTAGAATCAAATACTATATTATAAACATGATATGAAGACACTTCATATATAACTTTAAAAAAAGTTTTGTTTATAAAACATGCTATAATCTAATTTATATTACTATTAACACGTTCCGTATGAGGAAAAATTTGATACATTCAATTCGTTACAACCTTGATGAAAAAATAGACAATCGTTCTCAAAAACCAGTTGTACTTTAATGAAGAACTGCCGTTCTTTCTTTACTTCAACGAGTTTGAGGTTGAGTAATGAATTAGTAACATAGCCCAGTAATTTTAACCTGATGTTAGATGTTTATTGGTAGGAATTCAAGTCGCACTATGTATGTTGGACGCTGGTCTATAGGATACCATTTGTGACCAATTTCTGTAAAAATACCTTATAGATTTTTTAAAAAAAGAAAACATCTAATGACCTCAACAACGCCGATGTGAAATTACACCTTCGCTACAGATGATGCCTTAAAACATTCTAAACAAAGGATTAGATAGTGTTATTCCTATGACATGTTGCGCGGCATAAAAATCTTACGCAGCAAAGGTGTTAGAGAAATTTCGACAAAAATAGATTGGCAAGTATGATGGCCCGTGAAAATGTTTATGAGAATGGTGTTATCAACAAGAATAGAAATTAAGTTTTAAAAGTTAAATCTTGTAAACATGGATTTTTAGCAAAGTACTAAACTTTTTTACTTTGATATTTTTGAAACTGATTATTTTAAAATCGCGTAAAATCAAAAGTTGCCCATTGTTAACTGGTATGATATGACGTTATTTCAATCTCATAAGTACACCAATTAATATTTTTCCATTGTTATAAAACAACCAAGTTTGATTTTTTTTACGTTATACTATAATGTTTGTTCCTCCAATTTAAAAATTACAAAGCAAAATAATCCACCATTAAGTATGTCTACTACAACAGAATATGTGAGAATTGTAGTTGGTGTTCAATATGAAATATTTATTTTCTGGGCTGAAACATAATGGTTCGTCAAGTAATTTAAGTCATCCGAGAAAGTACCTTTATTTTCCAAATAAACAGAAAGATGGAAGAACTATTCGAAAATTGTAACATGCATAACTCTCATTTCGATGCGAAAGACGGCGAGTGAAACATGTTCCTAACCAAGCTCGTCAATCATTCTCAATGATAAATTCGTACATTTTTCTATTAACAAGTGCTGCATTATAACTCATTTTCCTCCAAAACAACATCGAAGTACAATAGTGCGCTCTCAGTGTAAATATTTTCCCTCAAAATAACAATCTCATTTTCTAAAATTTTATATTTTCTACTCTTTATTTTGATAACCGTTTCTCGAAATACAAATATTCAAGAGAAAAAGTTATACCAAATGTGCTATACAAATTTTGTATTGTATTCTAAATTTCTCCAACTCACAGAAAGAGATGTTAATAAAAACCGTAATTTTGCACCAGCCTGCAAATAACAATCGAATGAAATCCACATTAGATGATGTTTCCTTTATGTGTGTTTTCACATAATTAGAAAGTTTTTCTTTGAAAAGATCGGAATGGAATGAGGAATGTATGTTGTATACCTCCCAGTGTGAAGTCAACGAAAATAGATGACTACATGATATATTATCATTACGAGTTTTTTAAAAAAAATCTTTAGAAAAAGGAACCATTATTTCAAATTCCTACAACTTATAAATGTTGAAAAATTAAAATTCAATTTAAATTTTGTTTATTTAAAAATGAAAATATATATTTATGAATTTTATGTCTTCTTCAGAAGATTCGTAATAAAAATTTTAAAAATTGATCATTAAAGAATTTAGTAATTCTAAATTTATCCCAACATAATTTAACAAATTTTTTTTGTGAAATCAAAACCCAAAGTTATGAAGGGGGAGAAAGGTTGTTTACTTACGAAAATAGTTAAGCTTAGATAACATCCCAAAGTAAAAATTTATTCATATAATTAAAATTCTAATTAAACCACATGCAAGAAAAACTTACTTCAGCTTTGTAAAAGAGATTTAGTTTGATTTGGTTGAATTAAAGTCGCGATATAGCTACACAAATGGGGAAGAGAACGCAATTATTGTATTGATGATTTTTGACAAACTGATTAATTTTTTTTATCTAATGATGGTAATTCACTTATCAACAAAAAAACTTTCAAATTTAACTGTTGTATTGTCAACTGTTGTTCAGATTCTAATCTGCCTGTTTTCGTTAGTATGGTTCTTGTGGATTAAAATATATTTAACACTAAGTCATTTATTTTTCGCATTCATTTTTATCAAATGATCGCATTTTTTCTAACCCAAACATTTTACTTTCACACAAAGCTGTTCACATGCATGATGAATAAATACATTTTCATGAAAATATTTTTTTATTTGTTAAAAAAATATTTTAATGCAAAAAAAATTGTACAAAACGAAAATCTCACGCAACGAATTTAATAATCTTAACTAAAACCTGCATGCATAGTTATGAATATTTTTTACTAAACCATAGTGTATACCAATGAAAAGTTTGAATCCAAGTTGATGCTTCAAGAATTTAGTTTGAACATAATTATCTGGAAGCTGCGCAGGGCCAATCCTAGCAAGAGAATTCTTCGATCTTCCCCTATGTTCGCTTCACCGATTCGAAATTTCTTTTTAGAAGCGTTTTAAGATTAATGATGAAATAGTGTCGTCGTTAAGGATGGGAATTCTTCGGATTCCCGAATCGTAGGGGAAGACACACTATACCGCTATTTATAATTCCTTCCTTATCCTATTACTTGGGTGCGAACTAGAAATTTGAGATCATATACGAATATATGAATTTGTATAAGTCCGATTTTCAAACTTTCCGTATAAAATTATTGGTGTTAAGGGAACCAGGAAGTGAACGATGCTTCTAAATATCGAGTTTTCTTGTTAACTTTTAATTACTTAACTGTGTATTTACGAAAAAAAACTGATATTATATATATATATGAATATGGGGCTGTAGTTGGCAAGGATATTAGTTGATTCCAATTTTACTTTTTTTGACAGCATCAAATGCCGTTATTTGAAGACAACAATTTTCAGCCTTTGGGTACATTTTCCAGCACAACTATTGCGGGAATCTTAAAATAATTTTTTATATAAATTAAAAGAAGTCCACTAAACACAATAAACATCAAGTTAGATGTTGAATCGTTAAAACTCTGAAGTTATTACTCTAAACACAATTTTTGCGCCTTTTCGAAATGAAAGACAAGCGTATTTTTGCACTTAATATTTTTTAAAATTTCGAAGTTTACTTTGTTTAATAAACATACATAAAAATTTTTGGAAAATTCCAAGCCTCCAAATACATTAGAAAAAGAGAAAAGTTGAAAAATGTTGTTTTGGAATTAGTACATTTAAATCTGGCAACAAAGTTTTGTTAGATTTAACTAACACCTTTTCCAACTACAACCTTATATTAATGTTTGTATTATATCCACTTTTGCATAAATGCACATTTTAGTGATTAAAAGTTAAAATAAAAATTCGATATTTTGAAGCGTCGTTGGGTTATCTTAAGAAGAAAGGAAGTTTAATAAAATTTTGAAAACTCAGTATTTATAGTAGTATATCTCAGTAATTATATTGTTATAAATTATGTTTATAACTAGCAGTTACCATAATATCAGGTGTTACACAACTATGTAATCTTGTTTAAGTTATGCAGTGACTGCTTTTTTATTTAAAATTTATAAAATTCCGTAATTTTTTAACAACATTAAAACCATCAAATTCTCTGATCTTTAATCTTAGTTAAGTGCACTATGGACAAGGGATTTTTCTAAAAATAAAACACAAAGAAAGTCTTTGATATCGTAAGTAAATCAGGCTTAAATATTTTAGATAAAGTTCAAAACGCATTTTACTCATTTATCAAAGCACGTAACGTATTCACGTAACGTACAGAACTTAAAAAAACTTTTCTTTATAAGTAATTTCGAAACAAATTTACGGTGACTGAAAATTCTCATTAACACAACAGCAAATCAACACTAAGCAATTGAATCATCGAGGACCATTTAATCCTAAACTACTCGATTGGGGTTCAAAGTAATTTCGAGATTGGATGTATCTTAACTTAATTCTATCGTTTTTATTGTTTTTTTTATCTTAGTTTTAATACCAAATGGCTGATTTACGAGTAAATGGGTACTGCAACGAGAGTTGGATTCTGATTTATATCCAAGAGAAGTCAAACGGTTATTTATTAGGGAATAGTTGCACTTTATTCGTGGTTTTTCTTAAATTAGGTAAGAGTTTAAAGGTTTGATTAGGGTTAAATGAATGCACAATCTCAGAAATGAATATCTTACTTTCGAAGATTCTTTAACTTCGTAAAATAAATTTTGTCCCTTTTAACAATCCTTTCTTAGCAAGAGGTCATGTGACTTTAGACATTGCATATTATTTCACAGAAACACATTTACTTCGATTTTATGAAAGTTACTCTGAGCATTTTTCACGACGTCATATTGTAAAAAATGACGAGTTTTTCACAAAATTTGAACATCCATTTCTTATTGTACATCGACTGTGAAAATCTAAATAAAATAAACTGTTTATGTATTTAAGATATTATTTTACATAAAACATTAATGTCCAGTCTGTGAAAATAGCCATTTAACCAAAATAAAATACATATTAGGTTGATTTTGCATTTTTTTTAAAATTTTATACCCTTTCTTTCATGCTTTGTAAGACTTAAAAAATAAATGGAACTATAAACCTCACAGTATTTTCCAATAATTGAATCGTAAAAATAAATTTTTCCAGCCAAACATTTAAGAAACAGAGATCGCTTTAAATTACAATTGTTACAATAATGTTTTATATCAAATACATAATTCTACAATCATAACACTGGATATCTAAATTTATGATGAACTAGTATTATATACCTGAAACAATGAATTATATATTTCAATATAATAACAGTTCATACTATAATAGTAACTGAAAAATAAAAACAACACTCTCTTTCCAGACGTTCCTGAAAACGCTACTTCCAAACTGTTAAACTGATGCCTTATATTCTTGAAAAGAACTGCTGGGTTTGATAATGAGAACTACTTCTAAAGTATGATTTTAAAGTTATAATTCATGTCGAGTAGAGATCATATGAAACGGAACAATTAGTTCATTTCTTCTAGATCGCTCTACATCCTCCCATTTCCCTCCTGGCACATTAGCCTCATCCAAAACTATGGGAGGAAAAGAGGGGCTCAAGTTGCCACAAGGGCTCGTTCATCAAAAAAGCCCTTTATGTGCGACACAAGAGGAGTCACCGTTCACTGCTTCCGAATCGTGGCACACTTCGTTTTGGAGGGCTTCCCATAGTTTTGCACTTTGTCAATACGAAGCTGCTTTGCGTTCTGGAATGATTAAGATCGCGAGAAATCGATTGGAGTGACGTTTGATTGTGAAATTAGTTTGGAATATGAAGTTTCTCTCAGAATGGACGGAAATTAACCAAAATAGTTTAACAATTTTAATGTGATCCGAAACACAGTTTCAAATAGTTTTGCCAACAGTGAACTTCGAGACTACTAAAAAGGTCACGTATAAATAAGCTGATTTGGGTAAAGAGTGCCGGAGAAATTAGTTTGGGAATATTGCCCTTGTAGTCGGTGGAAAAGTTTGGCTGGAAATTTCCAGCCGATGTTTTAACACTTTGATTTCTGAAGTAAGGCTGCTGCTACGGCTGATCAAGAATTACTAAGATACTTAATTGGGTTTTTTTATTAAGACCTTCAAATGCACTACGGACTTCAGTGACCATCTATGGCAGTCTTCAGAATAGCTAAGGATATTCGAAACAATTGCAAACCCACAAGATCTAAAAAAAATCTTACCTTTGTTTTCAAACTACCATTTTTAACAAACAATATTTTAAATAAATTTACATATTCGAGTTGAATTTTGAATAACAGTGGTAATTTCTGTACTGCGATTTGCTTTTTTTTGTCACGAGTAACGAAAACCCTTAACTGCTGTTTTAAAAATGTTTAGCATTTAATAAATATTTATTTACTGTTTAACAACCCAGCTGTGAATAGCATTAACACCTTTCTAGTCGAATAAAGTTTTTAAATTTCGTTTTCCGTGTAGCTTAATTTGTCCTTCAAAGATTGTAACACACTAGGGTCTTCATTTGTCTACTATTTTGTATATTTAGATATACATAAACAGAAATCTTATCACCGCAAGGCAAGTTTTCTTTTCAATCGTCAGCTTTTTTCTATGAAAGTAAGTTTTAAAATGTATTCAAATTGTAATATTTTATTTTCCCTAAAACGCTTATAATTTAAATACTTTCATTCATCTGCTTTCATTACATATCCGCTACGATTCAAATCCCATGGTGACGTACAGATTGAGAAAAACTTTAAAAAAATTAAAACTACACAAAAACGTACTTTTAATGAAAGCCTTTTCTTTTTTTTTCAAATTTTGTGGTATTGGAAGAATTCTATTCTTTGTTAATTGACATCGTGAAAAGCCTCCTACTAACAAAAAGAGTGATTTTTCCTTAATTTCATTGAAACATAATAGGTAGTAAAAAAATCCTCATTACTGAGGAACTTAAAAATACCTAACTCAGAAATAATGAAGTTTAAATATTTTACCAACTATTTACCAGTTTTTATAACTACAATCCCATTCCGGTACCCTTCTAAAACTATGCCTACTCGAGGCATAGTCTCCTATGTTCTCCCATATCGTGGCGCCCAATTTACAGAATATTAGCAATCCTGTCATCCAGCGTCGTTTTTAACTGCTTGATGTATTTTTCCTTTCCCGCAATCTACTCTAGCGTAATTATTCGGAGCTCTTTAATGATGAATAATTATCTCTGGGTTATTAATTTAAAGCGGGTAATAACAAAACTCTTCATCGCTCTATAGTTTAGACAGAGAAAAAACAGATTGAATGACCATGGTTGCGTAGACAAAAGGACATTTCTCATTTCTAATTACGTTAAGAGAGCCTAACATAAACAGACTTTAGAGCTCAGCCACTTTATATTCTGAGGATAGAAAAAAATGCTTGGCTCAGATTGAAACTAAGTAATTTTGCTTGACGAATGTTAATTTGCTATAATTTTGATTAATTTGTATATTTTTCATATAATAAAAAAGTAGTGTTTTACGGAAAGGTTTGCTTTAAAATCCCGTATTTTGTAGTGTTTCATTTTTACAGTAAGATTAACTACACTGCTCAAAAGAATTAGGGGAGCACTTTGCGTACTTTTGTTTACCCTTTCAGTTCCAACTTCTTATTTTTTATTATAGAAATCTAAAATTTGTGAAATTGATTCATTATGCATTCAGTACGAAATGGTAAAAAACAGGGGGTAGAAATACTAATTTTTTTAAAACTAAAATTTAAGGGGAAAAAATTAAATCATAAGTTTTGAATAAATTATAACAATAATTTTTCTAAATTTTATTTATTAAAAAAAGTTAAAATCAATTTTTAAACATCTAAAAATGCAAGTGTAAAGAATTTAGGGTCAATTTATTTCATAAAATTTTTTGGGAGTGAATTTTATTTTACTATGTTTTTCATATTTTCATTTAATTAAAATAAACATTTAATTCTTCTAAAGACATGATTCTTTCATTTAACGATAAATAAAAGAAAGCTCAACATAGTGAGAAAAAAATCGGAAGCTGATGATACCAAATGGAATCATTGGGGGGTGAAAGGGTTTAAACCATGCGTTCCTTTATTTTAAGCAGTGTATATAAACGACGAAGTTTGTTTTTCCTCATAAAATCCAAAAGCTTTTTGAAACTGTTTCTAGATCTATTTCAATGCTGGTTAACGTTGAACTGCATATGATTTAATTACTTGACTGAGAAATTCTATATGTTTAAATGTTTATATTAAGTTTTTCTTTAATTTTTGAAATATAAAATGGTCTCCAAATTAAAAATTTTACTATGCATTAAAAATTAAGAAATAATTAACATTTTCTTTTTTCTTTCTTTTTTGGGGGGGGAGGGAGGGGGGGGGCACTAGCTGTAAGGTAGGAAACTACACTCTTAAAACAAACGAGCGGTTTTAACTCAGTCTGAGTTAATTTCCACTCCTTTCCATGCCGAAAATGCACTTCCCCTATCGGAGTTGATTTCACTCTTTTTGCGGCGAGGGTAAAAGAAATAAAAGAAAACAATCTACGTCCTACACTCTTAAAACGAGCGGTTTTAACTCAGTCTGAGTTAATTTCCACTCCTTTTCGGTGCCGAAAATGCACTTCCCCTATAGGAGTGGATTTCACTCTTTTGTTTTAAGAGTGTAGACTTTGCAAAGTTGCCTCTTGCAAAAAACATGACCAGGCCAAGAAACAAAAGTATTTAAAATATTTTTATTTATATTTTTAAATATATTATTCATGTTATCACGTTTTATAAATATATCCGCAATAGTAATTTTTGCATCGCGTTAATTTTACTATCTGAAGGAATATAGATGTATAAAACCGTCAAGGGACTGTCAGTTTTTACAGAAACACATCTAATTTTTAAATATTTATTAAATTAAAAAAAATACAAGTATTGATTAGAATTGAAAACCCATTTACTACATCATTAAAATTTTAAAATATTAATTAACAAGTCCCAAATTTAAATCTAATACAATGAAGTAAGTTTACACTTTTCCCAAAAAGTTTAACCCCTCAGAGGATTAATACATTCTAAATACATATTTTAGTTCCCACACTACAGTCATAACGTAAAAAGGGGAAGCTTTCTTAAAGGCTTGCCCGTCCTTCTGTCCGTCACCCACTTTTTCAGACCAAACTACAAATGCTACAGACAAGTGGTTCGCCAAATATTCAACGCACCGAAACTAGAAATTCTCATAAAGGAAAAAAGTAAATTCTTAGTACTTCAAAATTGGCTTGTTTCACGTAGATTCTTTCACGCTTTCATTACTGCACTTGTTATATCGGTGATAGTTATGACACGGTAAGCTCTGCTAATTATATTGATTAACCAATCGAGCTCTTATTCTCATTTATGGGGAACTGGTAACACTCAAGACGTGAAACTTGCCAATTATTATAAAAAGTTTTAACCCCATAGGAACAGCATTAGAACGTTATTTTTTATAATCTTTTCCACACAACTTTCACGTGAGAAACTATTTAAACTTTTTAAAGAATGAGAGGGAAAATTCATTTATATAACATAAATTAGAATGAGACGTCTTAACATATATCAAAATTAGAATCTTTGAAGGTTCGCGTTATTTGTAAGCGACAGAGGACGTTCTTTTTTATATTTAAATATCGGGGGTGTTTTTAATTTTCGCTTTCATTTTAGAGCAAAAAATACATAATTATTCTTCGAAATTCTAACATGACATGCTTGAATGGCAACAGAAATGCCGAATGAAATAAATTAGTTCTCGAGCTTCTATTGGTGAATCAATGTCACTAGGGGACAGAGCATCAATCGGAGTGGGTCATTCCTGAGAAAACGTACAATTTGAGGTGAAAAATCTCGAAAAAAAATGTTGATGAAAGTTTTTGAAACTTTGGATTTAAGTTACACTTACATACTACTTTCGAAATATAGCATCGGTCCAGATCATACAATTAATATTAATTATTCTGATAGTAAGTCTTAATTTAATAATGTTTCATTTAAAAAAGTTTCAACCCCCAAAATTCACATAAAAATATTTTATTGATGTGTTACACTTTAATAAAATTTCAACTTTACATTATTACATTAGTTCACAGCAAAATACTGTGTTACTATAATGCATTTCACTTATATTTAATCGATTTATTCTTATATAATTAAAACATCATGTCCGTGGATGCAAACATCATGTCCGTGGGCCAAAAACCACGGACATGATGGCTCACGGACATGATGAAATCGTAAATAAGGGCTCACAGACAGAAAAGTTTTAGGCTTAAGAGAACGAAGCATGCAAACTAAGCTTATATAATATATTTATTTCTACAAATAACAAACTATAAGTTCAAATCATTAGTTTACCTTCTTATATCTTGACCACAGACATTACGCTATGATCTTGTCAGAAGCCTTTTTTTTAACTTTCAACTTCAAATTACTTTTTATCTACTGCGGTATTCAAACTATCGACTTGATACAACGTTTTGCGTGCTTGGTTGAATACTAATAAGACTGAAACAGAGTACTGTTGTCATTTCTAGATAGTTATGCAAGCTAAAGAATACGTTGTACACGGAAATGACGAAAATCTGTGGGACATTTTATTTTCACAGAATTTATAAATTTATATTATTTATAATAATTTTATTTTGTGTTTTGTATGTTCTAGTAATGCCAATTTAATTAAAAAACAATATTTATTATAAAAAATAGGGATTTAATTGGGATTTACTAACCAAAACAGTCCACGGACATGACGGTGAGACATCCCACAGACATGATTTGTCATAGTCTGTGGACACAAATTTTTACACAAAATATTTTTTTTAATCGTTTCAACGCTAGTAAGTAGATAAAATATTCCTTATCTTAATTTATTCAAGTGGAAGCATAACTTTCCTTCCTGTGAAAGATATCTTTCCGGGACATGTTTTTGTACGTTTTGTCAGGAATGACCCAGCACCGATCGCAAGAAGAGCAGAAAAGAAAGATGGAATGAACTACGTGACCTAAAACAAGCCTATTGAGCAAACCATAAAGTATATTAATTAAATCTGCTACAGCAAATTAATGAAAATGGTTAATTTTGGCTTTTCAAAGTTTAAATTAGAACTAGCTAAAGGTCGTGTTTGGAAATTTTCTTTCGAAGGTGTATAAATGGTTTGTGAAAGTGGTTTTAAGTAACAGTTACTGTTAAAAAGCTACTTTCTAAAACACTATATTTAAAACCCGTTACTAAGTAAAGGTATTTGTTATGCAATTTTAACTTCATAGGATGATAAAAACATACTTTTCGAACTAACACAGTAAGTTGCCAAAGATATTGGTCAGGAATATCACCATTTTTCAATTGTGACTGGCGTCTCATCGCAGGTTTAATGTAATTTTGAAATCTATTTATAACTAAACCTTAATAGCTTTTATTATGCAGACATATTAACCAAGTACCTGATATTTTTATAAATATGAAACCATCTTTAAAAAAGTTTTATTTTTATAAGTTAAAGGTATTATGGCTGATTGTGAAATGAATTACAAAAACAATTCTAAAGTTGGAACCTTGCCATTTTAATTTATAAATGTTGTCTGTGTTCTAGGATGCTGATAAACGATTCAACAAAGAGCAAGCACTACTATACCAATGAACCACCACATGGTGAAGTGATGATGTTAACAGAGAAGTCAACAAAGAAGTTGGAACTACTCGAAATGAATAAGCTAAACTTGAACTGAACTCAATAAACCAAACACTAATGTTTATTTAGAAGTTCGGAAAAAAAACAATGAAACTCTTTCAAAACCGGAAAAAAGTTTTCAATGTGTTTTCTTGGTTTTGAAGACAAGGACCGCTGACTTTCATTTACTTGTGTTTTTCATTTACAATCTTTAAAACTGAATTTGTAAATGATTCCAATTAAAAACAATCGCAAACTGAAAAAAACAATCTTCACTAGTATACAACTACTTATTGCGTAATTCATATTTTAACTTGCTTCTGATAAACCTGCAAACAAAATACAATGTCTTTGACCCAGGAAAATAACCTATCACTTGAGGACACATGCATGTCCTGTCCATCAGTTCTTCCATTTGCAAATAACATTTCTGACTTGGTACTCTCCATAGACAATCAATTAGATGATAACGCAACAAATATAACAGATTATGTGCCTTACGAAAAAAGGCTTGAAACATACCTTGTTCCTGCAGTATTTGCCATTGTCTTTATAGTAGGTCTGTTAGGCAATGGAACCCTGATTTTCATATTCATGAGGCATAAAACCATGCGCACAATCCCGAACACGTACATAATGAGCTTAGCTGTTGGAGATTTTATTTTAATTGTAGGAACTGTTCCTTTTATTAGTACGATTTATACATTCGAAAGCTGGCCGTATGGAGAATACATTTGCAAGCTTAGTGAATTCTTAAAGGACGTCTCGATGGGTGTCACAGTATTCACTTTGAGTATGCTAAGCTACGACCGTTATATTGCCATTGTACTACCGATCAAAAAACATACTGGGAGCAGTGCTAAAACACTAACCATTGTTATTGCTATTGGCATTTGGATGATGTCTGTGGTCCTTGCTCTTCCTGGCACTTACTTTTCTTTCCTTTGGGAATATCCAGTCACAAAGGACCAAGTTATTTATATTTGTTATCCCTTTCCCAAGCATATGATGCCCTGGTATCCCCGAGTCGTTATACTCAGCAAATTTCTATTACTTTATGGAATACCTTTGATTCTCATTGGATCCTTTTATGCCATGATAGCTTGGCATTTGATTACAAGTTCCAGAAATAACATTGGTCAAAATCCTAGTCACATGAAACAACTCAGATCTCGTACTAAAGTTGCCAAAATAGTTTTAGCTTTTGTAGTAATCTTTGCTATCTGCTTTTTCCCCAGTCACACCTTCTTGATCTGGTATTACTTTGATTCAAACCCCAACGAGCATTACAATCACTTCTGGCACAGTTTGAAGATTATAGGCTATGTTCTGACCTTCGCTAACAGTTGCTTGAATCCCATAGCTCTGTATTTAATAAGCAGTGTTTTCCGAAATCATTTTAAGAGATATCTGTTTCGATGCTGTTGCAAACCTGAAGAACTTCGAAGAGAAACTATGACTCATAGCACTTCTTACCGCAATGCCCATCATGATGGTACAATTAAACACGTCTGAAATAAACTGTTGCATGTTTTAAATGTGTAATTCTTAAACTAAAAATTAGAATATAAGTATAAACAATGTAATGAAATTCTCTTAGTACTGTGTTTGGAAATTTGTGTGCAAAATAAAAATGATATCTTAGTGTCTATTAATTGCAAGCAAATATTGCTGCTGTTTGTCAATAATCTCTTAAACTTATTACAATTTACATTTATAGACATATTGCATGTTCATAAAAACACAATATATCGGACTAGAAATATTAATACAAATTTTTTTTAAGTATATTGTTACATTAATTATTCTAAAAATTAAATTATTTATATTAATTTATATTAATCATTATTATTACTAATTAATTTCTATTAATTATTCTAAAAATTAAATTATTTATATTAATTTATATTATTTATTATTATTACTAATTAATTTATATTAATTATTCTAAAAATTAAAAAAATATTCTATAAAACAGAAAAGGTTTCCATTTATATATTTTTTCAGCTCAAAGTTATTTTTAGTACAAGTTGAATAATTTACGAACAAAATACCAGCCTATAATAAAAATACCAAATAAGTCCCGTAAAATAAAATCTAACTCTGTTCTGATTATTTACTAGCATGTCACTCTACCCACTCCACTAGAAACTGTATATTACCGTATCACAAATAGCTCTTAGCCATTAATATAGGCGGTCAAACGGCAAACTAATTGAACCAAAATTAAAGTTAACTCAGACATATTATAGTTAATTTATGAACAGTGGCAGCAAGTCCTGAAAGTAGCTTATTCAAGGTATTGTGAGGTAAATAAGTGTTACGGAATGATAACTTTTCACGCCACGTAGCAGAACAATTAATAATTATATTGTAAAGAATTTTTTATTATATCGAATGCGGCACAAATAAAGGAAAATGGTCACAATGGCTAAAAAATACACATATAGGGAAAAGTGTTTACTTTCTTTAGAGTCATTGTAAATAACTAAGCCAAGCTGGTTAAAAAAACATTGCCCATAAACAAAAGAGCAAACACATTGAAACTCTTTCAAGATCTGAAAAAAGTTACAAATGTGTATTATTGCTTTAAGACATAAGGTCCAATCCATTAAATGGCGATTTCGTCAAATTGAATTTAAAATTATCAAAAGTCACCAATGAAGGTGTCAAGCCATATATCTTAGTTAAATTTTGCAGAATGCTAGTTTCACAACTCGAAAGCGGCAAGACATTTTATTTGCATAAAAATATAATTAGGTTGAATTTACATTTATTTTTTAGTGCAGTTTGGAGTAGTTTCATGTTTTGTTATTAAATATTTCGAAAATACCAGGTTTTACAGAATTTTATGTTGGTTCTTATTCAAGAATAAAACTTTCGCGTAATTTAAGGCGTTGGGGACATTTTCCAACGAGCCAAATTTCGCTAGAACGGTTCTTAGAATTTGACTAAAGCAATTAAACATAATTATTCTTCGAAATGTAAATAAATTAAGCAGACGATAAATAGTATTAATTTAATTTGCGAAAGAAAATTAAGGAAAATAGTTGATTACAACTATAGTTAATTATGAGTAGGAATAAATAACTAAGTTAATTATAGTAAGAATAGTTAAATTACAACTGGATGCTGTGTTTGGCGATTTTTTTCTAATGTGTATAAATCTTGTGTAGAAGTGGGTTTTAGGTGAAAGTTTCCTGTCACAAACTTGTTTTCCGATAAGAATTTTAGTAAGTATTTAAATAACAGGAAGTTTGGCAATTTTACTTCTTGTTGTTTTACCATGATTTTAGCATGTGCCCATGAGTCAGATAGTATATTTTTCTAAATGCATTTCTTCGAAGGTTTTCAAATAAGGAGAATGAGAAAGTCAAAGCTCAGAAACTCAACAAGCAATACCATACAAAAGTGGGTAAGCTACAAATTTGCCATAACGTAACAATATTTTTTATTCAATTAATTTTTTTTTAACATTGCTGAGTGCCACACTCTGTTAATGTTAAAATTGCAATAAAAAATTCTAAGTGGTTGGTGGTTCTTTGGTCTAAAAAACGATAAATCTTTACTAGGGTTTCCATCGATTTAATTGCCTTCTGTTAATGTAAATTGATAGCTAAATCCGTTTGAAGTTTAATTTAATAAATAAATTTTAAGATATTTTTTCAAATATTTGATTAAAAAATTAAGTCAATGAAACATTACTAAGATATTTTCCGAAGCAAAGAGTTATTCATGTGTGGCGAGCTTTAGAAAGCAAGGAGGGGACTTCCCTAGTTTTATAAAAGGATGAAATATTGACTTAAAAATTATTACCTTATGTTAGCAGTGTTAAAGAATTAGCGAAAAGTCATTAATAAAAAGTCTTTAAAATTTTTATAAGGTGTCATTAGAAAGCACATCGACTACGAATTTAGTTGGTAGCTAGAAAGACGAGTGAATTTTCAAAACCAGATAAGTACACATTTTACTTAAACCACTTTTGTACTGAAACATCAACATAAAGGCATTTTGATAAGCAAAAAAACAAAAACGGGTGCAAGTCAGATGTAGACTTATCTGGTTTTGAAATTAGTCGACTCGTATATAGTTCAGGTATAAAGCACGGTGGGGTTTTTCTCGAGTGCTACGTTTTGTTTCCGGCAACAAAAGGTAAATTAGAATCAAACCTATAGGTTAAGAGAGATGGTCAGTCAGTACCATGGTCCTAACATATTAATTTTGAATTCCAAACTTCTGTTAAAGTTTTACGTTGCTATATTAGGCTTTTTCGTAATGTATGAGAATCATCATAACAGAAAAAATTGAATGAAAAATATCTAGTTATTTAAATATTAATTTTCGAAGTTTTGATCTGTCCCTAAATATGGCACAGATTGTCATCAAAATTTTTAAGCTTTATCAAGTAACAAGTAAACAACCGGATAATAGTTTCTTTTCAAATTTGCTTCATTTTGATTCTATGGCGATTCTCATACGTGGTGAAAAAATGCTTAGCAAAGCAATACTTGAGCAGAAGTTAGAATCTCAAATGCATTAGCTCCATATGCATTAACTATTGCATTATCTCTATGGTACTGACATTCTCTCTTAAAGCAGATTCCGAACATCAATACCAAAAGGAAGTTTTGAACTATCAGACAAAGCATGGAGACTGGTGACCATAGCATTCGACTTTACCGCAGTAACACGGAAACATCATATGCAGGTATAACTGCTAATCGTGGATCGGGTATTTTTTTTAAAACAAAAACACCAGAACAGTTGGTTTGTCTGAGGGTAAGGACCTGGCATAGATGTTCAGAGCCGTTCGGAATTTGCTTTAAGCTAATAACTTAACCCTGTTGTATAGCCATGAACTAAACGTAGTACTCCGAATCCTTAGATATGGAATAAATTTGGTAACTATATTAACTTTTGAAAAATTAAGTCTCATAATAATAGAGGGATACATAAATCAATTTTATAATTAATTTTTAGGGGGTGGGGGTTTAAGCCAGAGTGAAGCCTTTAACTTTAAATCTCACTAAGTGAATGCTAGTTAGTCCAAATTTTCAAACATAATTTAGGAAATTAAATCATCTCGGTTCAACTTTGAACAAAGTTTTTCTATGAATGTCGTTTAACTCTTTCAATACTAAAATTACGTTCAGTAGGTATATAAATAAAATATATAAATGTAAGATCTGACAAATGTAACTAGGAGGGCTTCACCCCTTGCTCCCTATAACTCTCGCCAATCTAAGAAAAATGTCCATATTACTGGCTATGCTACTGTTTTTATAGTTTCAAACTGACAGATTTTAAACAACAGCTTTTTTTAAATTCTATTTTTCATTAAGAAAAGCTTATTACAATATTTATTTCGGAATTCTCTTAAGAATAATTCTTTTATTTATTTACATAATTTTGGTGGCCGTTAAAAATAATGTGTCTTAACAAATAACTTAAATTTAAAAATATATAACTAAAAATATAATTAGTGGCACATATTTGTTTCACAACTTTTCAAATAACATCTTAATCAAACATATTACTCGGTAAATTTCGAAGCTTTGACTCCAAAAAAAAATAAAAGGTTCCAGGTTAAACACGATTTAAGTTAAACTATATGAGCCGCTTCAATAGAAACAATATTGGCGGCTTAAAAAATCGCCAAAAAAGTTATTAATTATAATTGAAACATGTTCTAGCCAATTTATCTATTTAATTTTTAATCTTTTCCAGTTTAAATTATGCATTTACTAATTTGATTTTTATTATAATTTTCTACATTTATTTATAATTTGAAGAATAAAAATATTTTTTTAATTAAGTATTTAGAAAAATTGCAAATCTTTAAAAAATCTGCGAACCTTAAACCGGCCATTATACCTGCCTTTATCAAACCCAAAAATTATTATTTATATAAAAGTCTCTTAATTATAATTAAAGTTTAACTATAATAATTATAAATTTAAAATTAAAATGTCTACATTTATATTTTATTGTTAAAAATTTTAATTTTATTCAGCAATTCACAATAAATTTCTCATTTAAAATATTTTTAATGGGTCAGTTAATGTTGGCAACAATTAAATATAAACAAGCCTACTTTCCTGTTAAATAATTAACGGAATTCTTATTGGAAAACACGTAGGTTTGTAACAGTAATGCTATAATTTAAACTTCTAAAAACCAAAATCAAATATTTTCATTAATTTTCTTTCTCAAATAAAGTTAATTATTTATCGTATGCTTAATTTATTTGTAGTTCGAAGAATAATTAAATATTTATTAATATCAAAAACATGAAACTACTCAAAAATGCACTAAAAAAATAAGTGTAAATTAAAACTAAACAGAATTTTATGCAAAAAATATAATGCCTTGCCGCTTTCTTAATAAACAAATAATGAACAATCAAAGAATCACATTGTGCTTCATTTTATGACGTCATTCCAAACTAATTTATGACTATAAATTTTGCTTCAAATGTTAATTTTAAATAAAGTTTCTCATGTCATTGCTGATGTGACAACAGTGATTTAAATGACTTGAAATCAAATTTCAATGATAATTCAATGAGGAATTCACCGGCAGGCAGTAGACATGTGTCCGTCCAGACGTACAGACAGACGGTCAAAAAGTATGGAAGTTGGGTCTCTTAGGTCATACGTACCTCGAACAAAAAAAAAGAACTTTTAATATCCAACGGATAGAACCGATTTTAGAAGGAGGTTCCTGACGGACAGACATCGTCAGCATGTCGTTACCTATACTTTTTAATTTTTTTAATTCTTTCGAATTAAAAAAAAGGAAAGTAGGCTAAAGTAAGAATGATATTTGAATAGGAATTAAATTTTGTAAAGCTTTTCAAACACATTTCTGTTCAATAGTTTGGTGAAGTTAACGTCGTACTAGTGCTACAGATAACTTTTTGCCCAGATTTTTAATCTAATTTAAATTCACACAAATCAGTGATTACATACTTTAACTTATTACACTTTATCTGTCACATTTGCAATACGAACTTTAAAAGTGGATAATAAAAAAAAAGACATGTGCACAGGGTGATTTCAATACCTTGCAATTTTTCACGTTATAAACGCGATGAACGCATGTAATAACACATGATACATGTACGCTAAAAAAAAAAACACTATTTCTATTTGCAAATTACTTAGAATACATCTCCAATAGTGCATTTAGTCGGTGTCTTAAATTATTTATTAAATATTTCTATAAATTTTTAGAGTATTTGTCTACTCTTAAAATCAGTTTTTAAAACAAAATTAATGAGTAATGCAACTGAGAGGGCATTCGGCGCATTCTTGGAACAACAAAATACGCGGTTGAGGACTTCGATTTCAGTTTAAGTAACATCGTACGAGAGCTACGTGTGGGATTTTGGCGACGAGCATACTAATTTTGATAAACGGTCGGGAACCAGTCAGCGACATCGTACGCGGTTTTCGAACATTGTACGAAAACGGATTTAACATGCAAAAACTCACTACATGGTGTATATTTGACTTATTGGTGCGCAATGGGGGCGTAACTGGATGGCTTTCTGTTCTACTCCTAGAGGGGTAGGTAAGAAATTTTTATAACTTAAAAAAGAATTTTTAATCCTCAAAATGTAAATAATTATGCGGGTTTTTTTTTTAATGTGAAGGAAAATTTAAGTTTTAAGTCCCCATAATCTTTTTTTTTAAATTTAGACCTACATTTTCTTGTAAAATTATGTATCTTTTCAACCAACTTTTGAAAAAAAATTGAATTTTGTGGAATCTTTAAGCCAGATACCTTTATAGTATTAAAAACCGTTTGTAAAAAATATTCAATACAGCCGGAGTAATTTGGCTAAAAAATATTTTGCCCCAATGGATTAACACAGAGAGAAGCCCACGCTTGAGAAGTCGGTTGTCGGTCACGTCCTTAACACGTGGCAATTTAGTAAGAATCTTATAACGCCATAAAATGTCACCGCTTTTTTAAATAAGTACTCTGCACATCTATCAGAAAAGGTATCCCTTCCAATAAATCTGGTAAAAGATAATTTCTGTAGAAAGAATGACTATTAAAATTAGAATAGGGTGGAAGCAAGGTGGAAGCAGTAACTTTGTCACAATGTACGCGAGAAAGTGGCGCTTCTGCCAAGTTAAATCAATGGGAAAACAGTCAAATTTCCGCGCACAGTGCGTTAAAACATTCGACTTAACCGCAGTAGCACGGAAACATCGAATGCAAGTGTGGCTGCCAATGTTTGATGCACACTAATTTCAACACATGCTTCAACTCTAAACTAAAATGTCATCTTTCTACAATTACATCTATCAAATTTCTTAGAAGGAAGTATTCTTCTGATAGATAAACAGTAGCTGAGAATATTTATTCATCACACAAAAGGATTGAAATGCATTTATTAAAATGTATAAATGTGTCATATCTATGGGGAGAAAAAGCCAAAACATGGAAAGATATAAAACTTCCTAATGCACAAGCTAGTTTGAGGTTTATTTTTAAATATTATTTCATAAACTAATTTTGAAATCTTACATTTAAAAAAAATAAATCTATGCAATATTTTTTTTACTGTATCTCGTTCCTGAAAGTACTTGTCATTTTATAAGACAGGAATTCTTGCGATTATATTCTAGATTATTGAATGTCGATTGCAAATTCTTTTGAAGTCAGTGAGCAATAATCATTTTACCTATGCATACTTATTCCTTACTTTTGTAATGAAAAATAAAATGAATAGCTAGTTATAATAAGACAGTAAAACTAATTTTTAAAACCTAAATGTACGAAACAAGGGTAAGTATTTGCAATTTCGAGCATGTATATTCTTAAGTTAACAAAACTTCCAAAGTTTATAACAGGATTAGCTGATTTTGGAAATTTGTTTTATGTTATTCTCAACTTTTTTTTAGCTTCCACATTACATTTATAACGTGAAAAGTGGAAGGTATTATAATCGTTCAGTCCGTATGTCACCCAGTTTCAGAGCCCAAACTACAAATGCTACAGACAAGTGTGATGTCAAAAAAAATTCAACACATCGAAATTAGAAGACATATATTGACATACAGACAGAATATTGGAATTCGAAGTACTTTAATTATTAAAAAAAAAGATGCACAATTTATACTCATTTAAAAAGCATAGGAAGCCATTTTTATTAGAATTAAATCACCATTGTCATTAGCAACAATCGCTTGAGAAACTTTATTTCTTTTAAATAATAAACTTAAAGAAATTTATTTTTACGCATAAATCAGTTTAAAATTACGTCAAATATATTTTACAACGAGGTTCTTTGATTGTATGTTGATATGAAATGTTTTCCTTCTTATTTAAAAGCCAGGAATATTACATATTTATTTTTTGAAATATAAATTATTTTAGAAATCGATAACAAATAATAATTGAATTTTCTAAAGAAAATAAATGAAACTAGCCAAATTTAGAGTAGTTTAATATAGAATTAATACTGAGTTTGGCGCCTTTTTTCCTGTTGAACACAACGGATGTGTGGAAGCGGGTTAAGTGACAGTTTCTATTACAAACCTGCTTGTTTTTAATTACATTAGAGAAGTCAGTCGGAGAGACCATTTTCCTTTGTGAAACCCAATATAAAAATAATATCAACTGACGAATCACAATCATATAAATTAAACAAATGGAAATTTAAGTGTTACTTTATTTCAAGAACTAACAATAATTGCAATTTAAGGTTAGTTAAATTAAGGAACTGCTGAAAATCTTCGAATAACATAATATATGTAAATATATTCCACCGATTTAGTAAGTTCTCTTATTTTTGGATGTATTTTTGAAATTCACTTTTATGCTGGTAAAATAGTGATTCTAAATGGCAGAGTGGAGTGCAACTGTGATGCAAAAGACTTTAAAAGCATTTAAAGTTAGGACAAATGCCCAGTTAAATAGCCCGAAATCTGAATGAATTTCTGAGAAAAATTCAACTATTTCTGCAAAATATTTTTTTGTCAAACACAAAACTTATTGGTATTTCGAATCAAATAATGTAAAATGTTATTTCTAATTGATAAAAACCTATGTATAGTCTTTATATACATCATTTATTCAAATCTAATTGAACGAGTTCTTTTAAATTATTTTTTAAGACAACTACATTCCCTTTTAAAGTAAAAAAATATTCCAAAGAGGTCCTCTTTCTACGTTCTAACATTTTACACAAGAATGCTATAGATATATATATAATAGAACATACATATAAAGAGTACAGGGGGAAAAGAGCTTGATTGCGTAGGAATCTTCCCGTATTTTTTTTGTGCTTGGCGGACATTGGCGACAGGAAACCGGTTTTCCTTTCGGTTCTTCTTTCGCGATACAAACGTGTGACTCGTGTTCACTGATCTCTGGCGTGAATCAGGGTTGCTGCGAGAGAAAAACAAAGTGAGTAACCGGTTTCCTTACACCAGTTTAGGCGATGACTCGCTATTGTTGCCAAAGAATCCTGATGCAGACAGATCCCTATGCAATCAAGCTCTTTCCCCTGTACTCTTCATATACTAACACTGAGTAGAGAAAATACTTGACTCAGAGAAAACCATAAACAAAAGTAGTCGTAAAGCTAGAATGGACCCAATATCAGGTAGAAGTTGTTGCAGGGAGCAGTTGCATAACAACTTAAATTTTTGTAATGCATCTTCTACTATAACTTTATATACAATATTTTTTATTAGTTAATATGTTTTATTTTTAATTTAGAAAAAAATGCACACAATAATTATTGTAACACTATTTATAATAGCTTTTAATATTCATTAAATTTGGTGTAAAGTGACACTAAAATAATATCTTTACATAAATGCCCTTATTTTAAGCATTTAAAAGTGCTTTTGTCAAATGCCCGGGCCCAATTTATAAATGTCCAGCCCACTGAGCATTAGCCTGGCCCACATCTATAAGTCGGCTTACAACCAAATGCTGCTGTAAGCCGATTTCAAACGTCCATATACCAGCTAGGGGAGTAGTGATTCGAATCCACACTACTTTAGTAGCAAATGGCGGCAAAGGTAAGCTCTCTGGCCAACATGACAATCCTCCGGCTATTTCAATAGAATGATTTAATTTACATCTTTAGGGGTTATATATATTTTTATTTTGTACTATAACAGCAACAACGACAATTTTAATAATAATTATATAATAAGAATAAGTTTAATTTATTATGTTTCCTTTATAAACTTTTAACCTTGTAATAAATCGAGTCGAGGAAATTCTAAGAATTTATGTTTAATTTATGTAAATTAATCTTGACACTAGGTGTAAGCCATCTCATCTTGTAAGTCACCAGACAATTTACTATACCAATATACTACTTTCAGGACTATAGCTGCACTTGTTCCGAAAATGTTAGATAAAGCAACCTAAAAGTTGACACCGTGTGTTAAGTAAAGTACAAAAGATAAATTTCATACGAAAAGTATGTAACTTTATAAAGCTTTCGTTTTTAAAAACTAATTTAAACAAATATTTGCTCAACAATAGAAAAAAGATTGTAGTTTTTTTAGTGTATTATACCATTTTATTTTTGCATTAACTAGGTTACTTTAAAAATTATTTACATTTTAATCAAAAATTTCGTTGACTATTTTATTTAAAGGGTAAAATAAATAATAAATAATTTAACGGCTTTAGTTTTAATTCAGTATCTACTTATAATCTCCTAAAGAAAGATTTAAGCTTTATCCCCGGAACTAATAAATTACTCGCTATGGCTGCTATCTGTAATCCGAAGGAGTAATCGCAGACTTCGTGGATTAAATTCAGATCTTGAAGTTAAATATTTCACGCCATTTTGAGAATTGAGAATTTACTTTGAATTAGTTTAAATTGACTTATTTATAATTTAAATGCGTAGAAAATATGATAAAGTGCTATATATAGCAAATGAAAACTACCACAGTACTTTTAATTCGAAAAAGGGTTATAAATGTTCCAAAATCAGCTTGTATTTTTAATACATTAACTTATTTTGTATGATTTTTGTTTGGGATTTTTTTCTAGAACGCCATCTATTACCGCATGGATATTACGTAAAACACGCACATTGTCAAACCAGAAGAGAGTTCAGGGAAGAGAGAACAGTCCTAAATATTAGCTTAATATTAAAATATTTTATCCATAATGAAATGTGTGAAGTTTTTAAAGCATACCACAATTTCAGGAATTTGTGCTGTTTTAGTGTCTGATTCAAGACCTTATTTGTTTGCTCGATATTCGATTCTTGAATGGTAAATATTGACTCCCCCAACGCATATTTAGATTCATCCAAAATTGTTGAAGCAAAGTATAGATGAATCAATATTTTTCAAAAACAACGTAAATCCACGATCCATAGTTTTTGAGAAATTGAAAAAAAACTACTTTAATGGCAACCTTGCATCGAAATTACGGAACAAAAATTTAAGAATAATCTTTTAATATTTTTATTACAACTTGTAAGAGCATAAAAAAGCATTATTTAACATTCAAAACTAATTTTAAAGTTGCTGGACTTATGGTGTTTCTGAAAAAACAATTATAAGTGTTTTAAGTACAAAAAAAAATAATTCTTACTCTTAAATCTACTAATATCTGTGCAAACCACTGGATTAACATGATTTCTTCACAGAATGTGTGTTTACATAGGAGGAATTAACATAAAAAAACTCAATTTTGATAAAATTGTGACATGAGTTTTTTGCAAAAATCTATTCATATAGCAGTGGCAATAGTAGCAATGAGTAAGAGATTTCTTCTTATATAATAGAGTAATACAACTTTGATCTTTAGATAGTACAATAGATAGGCAGGATCATTGATCTTGACCTGAACTAGCATCTTGAAAACGTAGTGTGACCTAAAATAAGTTTTTCCATGGTCAGGACTATTTCTTTGGAGGTATTTCCAGCTGCAGAAACTTCTATCGTTGGGAATTTTTCTTGATAATTATTTTCGCAATTTATTAGAATACGCAATCTGTATTTTCTTGAGCTTCCATGAACGAATCCATCAGTTTATGGCTAAATTTTTCTTTAGTTTATTTGTTGTTTTATGTTCTCAATTTGAGAACAGAATGTGTCAAACAGCAGCTCAGATTGTTCATTGTTCATGTTATTGCATAACAATTGTCACAGAACCTAAAAATGGTGGTCTTGCCACGTCTATTTAGAAACAATTTCCTCCCCATCACGGAATCCACGTTTTTAGTTCGATAAAATGAAGATAGCTCAAAAATGATATCGACTTAATGAGGCTAGAAAACGGCTGAAAATATACTTAGGTGGATCCCTTGTAGCAGCAATAAGACCGAACAAGGTTTTTTTTTAAAGTAGGTTAATTATGACAATTAGCAATTTTTTTTACCTCTATTGAATAAAAATAAAATCATTGTAGTGTTAAATGTTGGAAATTGTTATCAATTTCAAACTAATATGAATTCAAATGATAAGACAACATTATAATCACGCAGAAAAAGTAGCTTAAGCAATCTATCCCTGTGTTCAATTTAATTACTCGATTCAAAAACACTTATCGACGAACGTGGTATCTTATAAATTCGATATTTCATCAAATGATTTTAGGTTGAATATAAAAAATCAATATTTTTTAACCGGCGTTTTCGAATATTAAAATAAATCGAAAACATGAAAACTATCAAATGCAAGAACAAACCTAACTTTACATATAAGAAGACATCAACAGAGAAAAAAATATGAGCTATCGTATTTTTAAAATCCATCTAGTAATATGTTTTCCAAAGCAGGTATAAAAGAATTTTGATCTTGTAAAAAGAGTTTTCTTAGCTCTACAACTATAGTAATATACCCCCCCCCCCCCCCCCCATTAGATGTAAATTCTTGAACTCATCAATCTAAACCTAATCAGAGAATGTTTATAGGAAACAATGGTTCTCTAAACCCTTTCGAAAAGCATACAATAGTACTTCCTCCGAAAAGGCGTTAATTAAGCAATAAGAAACAGAATAGACAAATGACATCAACACGTACTGGAATGACATAGCTGCTAGTGACAAGCATGTCAATAATGAGTTTCAAATTTAAGTGGACACTACTAAACATGATCCTTTAAATATACAATAAATATACTTTAGTAGTTAAATGTGCAGGAAAGTTGTCAGCTATATAGAATTAGATTTTCCAATGTCCATATACATCCATTATAATACTTATTATGCAGGCGAGGATTTCGTTTTCATTATTATAGTTGGAAAATAACTAATTTTAATATCTTTATTAAATTATTCAAATACATTTATCCAACATTTTTTTTAAAAGTACATTGATAAATTTAGCAATAATCTAGTAAGATTAATTTAAGAAAATTTTTGACTGAATTCAATAAAATCAGTATAATTATATGGATATCATTTTTTTAAAAAATCAATAAAATAACTTATTAATTTTATAAAATCAATGAGAAAATTTATCAATTAAGTAAAATCAATCAAGAAATTAATCAATGTAATAAAATTTAATAAAAACAGTTTAAAGGTTTGATCGAGTTGACGTACCACTTGAGCAACACAAGGGCTGGAATATGTCATAATTTGGAACCACGGTCATGAAACGAGGTTGACAAACGATCTGGCACCCAAAGCTATCTTTTAGCGACATTGTTATGGACAGGAATATATGAACACGTATGGTGTATTTCCAGTTATGGCTTCGGTGGTGCTATGAAGCAGAGAGGCGAGTGCATTGGGTCGCAATTGAATAGAGGTGGCTTTTTCGAGTTTGACAACTCCTGATCTTTAATTTCTTTTTAAAGCAATCAACGTTTCTTAGTACTGATTTAAAGAAGAGAAATACCTCTTCGCATTCACTATATATGTAAAACAAATATTTCTGACTTATCCAATGTTGGAAAAAACGATAATAGAGTACCTTTTAACCCCCCCCCCCCCCCCCTTATTTAAATTGTATGCATTACTGCTTCCACTATTTGATAAAAGTCAGAGCGTTCTTTGGGCAAATAAGCGTTAGTTAAAAGTTTGCCACACCAAAGCTGTGATCATTGTTTTAGAAAACAGAAGGCCATTTTAACGGAAACAATGCTTCAACAATGCTCCTCATTCGCGGTTAGTTAATCGTGTTCGAACACACCCCTTGGCGAATCTGGAAGACGAATTTCCCCCAAAAGTCATAATTGCTATCGTACCAAAGAGGGTAACAACGATAATTGTAGATAATAAGATGTGGTTAGAAGATGACGGATGATACATTTTGGATTTTAATTAAGAATGGCATCGGTTGTGACACGAGACAGCTATTGTCTTCAACTTAGTTTAATAAATCAGAAAAAACTAGCAAAGTAAATATTGCGATTAAATTTAGCTGAATTTGAAACATAATTCAGAAGACTTAACGAGATGAGTACGATTAAAGATTGATTGGAAGAAACAATCGAAAATAAAATTTTCGTTTTTGCAATTCTTACAATTCACTATGAACTCCCCAAATATGCCTATACCTATAGGCTGTTACCATATTTTAAGGTTATTTGGGGAAAAAATCATTTGAATGTTGTGAATAAGTGGGTGATGACCTATAGGTACACTAGTAAATCACATTTCGAAGTTAATTTTTTAGAAAAAAAACTCGTGGTAATATTTAGTTATTTCGTAAGGTAAATATTTCTGTAACATATGCATTGAGAATTAATGTTTAAAAAAAAGTTTAAAAGATTGTCATCTCTCTCGTTCCATTAATTTTTAGATTGAACAATGTCTTTTTGGATTTAAACAAAAATTTTAATAAATATTTTGTTCAAATACATTTATTCCATTTTACCTTTTTACAAAAATATATGGCAGACATTAAATTAACTTTTTGCGGATCATTAATTTCTTTTATTACAAGTTAAAACAGCTTTTTTAAAAATTGCAATTATAGTGGCACTTAAATAAAGTCATTAAAAGAAATTACCAGCCCACTTTACAAATGAACTAATTAAAAAAAATTATAGAAAGCGCACCCTTTATAGAATTAGAATAAGGAATACTAATCAATTTATAATTTAATAAAAAGTACTTTTCTTAAGGAATTAAATTTCTTCATTTTTAAACAAGCCAGTCTTTTTTCTGATGGCGCATTTGCTTAAGCACTACTTTTTTAGGTATTTTGAATTCTAGTGACTTTAAAATATTTTATATAGGTTCTCAATAACCGTCAAAAATAATTAGACACTATCATAGTTTTTCAAATGTAATACATAATTGGATAGTTATTTTGAAGGCACTCTGTATAACTTAACCTGGAACACCTAGCGCAGGGGTTCCCAACCGGTGGTACGCGTACCACTGGTGGTACGCGGGAAAATTTCAGGTGGTACGCGTGAGTGATGTGAGCAACATGATTCTTTTAGTGGTGTAGTGGGGCCGGAACGCGCCGGTACGACGTTCCGGTACTTTTTTTCGAGCCGGAACTTTAATGCGTGATTTTTTTTTTACTATTTCTTTCATTAAAAAATTAATTTAAAATTTTTCCACTGAACTAAATACGCGGTGTAGTGACCAACCACCCCGACCGACGCGACGGCTTGAAAAGGTGGAACGAATTCAAAAGGTGGAATAATCGCAAAGATGAATATCTGTAGATAAGTAAAAAAATATATGTGATTGCTCATCCTCCCAACTTATAAAATCTTATTTTTAAGAAATGTTAGCAATTAAAGCACAACTAGTAGTAAAACATGCCCCCTTCCCCTACTAAAATTCGCAGCCAATCATTACGATTGATTTAAAAAATAAAAAGTTTTCAAAAAGTCAAGTGGTACGCAAGTGCAAAAAGGTTGGGAACCCCTGACCTAGCGTATTCAGGCCGGAATGCTATTTGGCGACTTTTGGCGTTCGTGAAAAAGTAAACACAGGGTTGCTACAGTTAGTAGTATTTTACGAAATATTTTTATTAATTTCGGTACGGCATCAGTAAATTCACTTCGGAAAAATGTTTATTTTAATTTTTAACATCAATATTTGTTTCAAAACGTTGAAAATTTATTAAGATTAGTTAATTTAGAATAATAATTACGCAGCTCGTAGGTTGGTTGGTTGGTAGACATATATTTGATGGGCATGTGGTTACATGGTGGTTACTTGTTTGTTTTTGTTTCGTAGCTGGTTTATTGCTTTTCCAGATGCAGGCTTATTCCTGTCATTGTGGTATGGCTTTTTTTACATGACGTATATCTCTCGGTTGCATTTCTCGAATTCGTTGCTTCTGCTCACGGAGTGGTGTCGGTAGCGTGAGGAAATAGTTTCATATGATTTTTTTTTGTTTTTAACATGTCTTGATAGCCCAGTAATGTTTTAATTGTCGAAACGTAAAATGTTGTACGCAATATACCCGACCAGGACCGACCACCCGACCAAGACCGACGACCCGACCAAGACCGACTACCCGACCGACCGACCAACACCGGTCGGGGTAATTGAATGCCCAACACTGAACTCGGCCCATGACACACTTAAAAAAATATGCTGGTACCCCCTCCGGGCCGTCGATTGTGGCTACTCGGCAATCCTCCGGGCCGTCGATTGTGGCCACTCGAGCCGTGATATCCTTAAAAAAAACCGCTGGTACCCCCTCCGGGCCGTCGATTGTGGCCACTCGAGCCGTAATATCCTTAAAAAAACCGCTGGTACCCCCTCCGGGCCGTCGATTGTGGCTACTCGGCAATCCTCCGGGCCGTCGATTGTGGCCACTCGAGCCGTGATATCCTTAAAAAAACCCGCTGGTACCCCCTCCGGGCCGTCGATTGTGGCTACTCGGCAATCCTCCGGGCCGTTGATTGTGGCCACTCGAGCCGTAATATCCTTAAAAAAACCGCTGGTACCCCCTCCGGGCCGTCGATTGTGGCTACTCGGCAATCCTCCGGGCCGTCGATTGTGGCCACTCAAGCCGTAATATCCTTAAAAAAAAACGCTGGTACCCCCTCCGGGCCGTCGATTGTGGCTATTTGGCAAACCTCCGGGCCGTCGATTATTGCAACTAGACATGTGAAACTACGTTTAGATTATAATTTATTTAATTACTTTTAATCCAAAGTTGTTAATTAAGTTTACACTAATATACAACACCAATGAAATCTTAGTATTATAATAGGCCTACGGCCGATTATCTTAGTATTATCTTAGTATTAGTACGGCCGATTATCGATGATATATTTGAATTATAATCGGCCTACGGCCGATTATAATCCAAATATATCATTGATAATAAAAAAGGGAATCCAACACTGAATTAAAAAAAATCGAATATTATTCATTCAATAATAAAATAATACAAAATAATATTTACAAAAATACTTATTAATAAAAAAAATCCTATATTTAAAAAAGGAATTTAATTACGCATATTTCGTTACATCATTACTCTAAAAAGATAAGATAATAATAAGATAATTACTTTCAATTTAAAAATTCATCAAAAACTTTTTAAAAATTCATAAAAAAAACTATTGTGAAACATCGGACAGATAAGAACGACAAAATTAACATTTGGTAGTTTCGATTAAAACGTTTGTCAAAAAGCAAACCAAACACTGAAATACATCATAAGCCTTAAACCACTCTATAGATTTTAGTGCATTTTATAAAACCAAACCTTACCCACGTTACATTTTGAACAAATACTCACATACACACAAAAACCCGAAATTTAAAAATAAACCCATTTCAAGCTTTACTATTTTTTTTATATTACTGTATTTTCAAACAAACCAACTAACTCAAAAATAAATTAGTTTTTGAGATTTGGCAACAAGATTGATGTAAACATCTACTGAGTTGAACTGGAATGTTTACCAAATTAAGTACGTTTCCGCTACTTGGCTGCAAAAGTTAAGCCGCCAAACCGAGACCGGCCTGAATACGCTAGCAGTACCCTTAACCCTTTACATTTCAACATCTGACTTGAAACTATATATACATTTTTGTTATGTACTCAGTTTTACGCAAGAAAAAATACATTCGCCAACAAACTCCCTACAGATGTTATGACTTCCAACAGGCACTTAAAACACAGATCGATCATTCCAATTTCAGATTTTCCTCTTAGAAATGTTTAAAAGTAAAAAAAAAATGGGTAACTTTTCCAATTCGCACTGTATGTATCAAGTTCAAGTTTACCCTTACTACCAGGCCTCCAGTAAAAATTTATGGTAGTATGTGCATTAAACTATTCTAGCAGTTAATCAGATTTAATTTGAGTAATAACTATCATAAAATATGGAAACTATTTGTCAATGTAAAACCCATTGTTTATCCTCCACTACACGAGCTCATTTGGAAATATTCTATTAAATTGTTAGTGCTGTGGCTCAGAATGGTATTACACAAGATTCTTTTAATTTTTAGAGCCTCTGTACATATTATAAATAAGTATTTAAGAGTTTTAACACAAACATACACTAAATGCAAACAACAATATTCAAAGCTTGCCACAATCGATTGTTTGGGGCAAAAGTTTAACCAGTTGGTCTCACCTTCAATTTGATAAAAATTCCGAATCATTAACTTAAAATATCCTAATTTGTTTTAATTTCAGTGATATAATCTAAGACTTCTCAGAGCATTTTAAAAAGACAATTTTTTTTGTTCTCAGTTGCATGCGCTTTCATTTGAAATTTGCTCCAGAAAAAAATTAAGTTTCATTAAAAAGAACAACACTTATCAATCAATTGAATTCGTCACTAAAACTGGTAAAAAGGCAGAGACACTCCATATAAACGTCTATTAAACAAAATCTATAGTTAAGCAATTGGGCAAGCGATAAAATAGGGAATATCGACATTCAATACATTTCGCATATAAAAACTGTTCAACAAAACACATAAGTTGACTATTCACGGCAGACTTTCAACAATATTTCATTACATAAGCACACTAACGCCAATAAGTTTAGGGATATAGTTACTTTCTAAACACCTCTTCAGATTTGACAGGCATTGAAAAAAAGATTGTTATAAAATTTACGTTTTAATAGTTCTTAAAATATTACCAAAGTGTTTAAAAAACGAAGTAGGTTCTTGCAAATTTAAAAACAGATAAAGACTACTTTGTTGTATGTAGAACATGATTATGATACGATTTCGATATTTAAAAAAATATATTAAAAGTAAAAATATTCCTTCATAGAATATATAGATATATATAATAGCCATACCTTCAAAAACAGCTGCTCTTGACACCTTAAACGAGATTTATGAATTCACCTGGATTCCAAATTTAAAAAACTTTTCTCACATATTCATTAAAATATTCACAATATTGTGATAAAAATAGAACTTGTGGAAAAAATCAACGTCAGCTACTGTAGGTAAGTTACAGGTTACCGGTTGTCGATTTCCAGCCTCCCGTAAATCAACGTCAATTTCTCAACGTATTGCAACTTGCATCATCATTTGCAGTGCCATTTCAAGAATGCATATATTTTAGGAGTGTAATTTTTTACAAACGTATGTAATTTAAGAAGTTAGTTTAGTTTAGTTTAAATTATCGTCGCACTCGAGCTACACGAGGGCAATATTTAAGAAGTGATATGTTTGGATTAAACTCGCATTGAAGCGTAACTTGTACAAATGGATGAAGTATCCTCTTAACAGTGAATCGTGATTTGAAGCTACTGTTAGATGAAGAGGACAATCTATGAACTGAAACAAGCTCATTTTCAGATACACTACCCTCCTATACTATACTATACTATACTATAGTTACTTTTATACGGGGTTACATTAGCGACATGATCCAAGATGTAATGACATTCTACCCAATAGGTCAATCCTTATCTTCAGTTTCGGCAGCTATATGTGTAGAGTATTTGCAACAGGCCTCGTAATTCCAAACGCAGTCAAGCAACGCTTTCTGTACAGGAGGTATTGAGTGTAGTGACAAGGCTGATATTTTTGAAATGGCACCTAACGCCACTTGCAGCAAAATAGGGTACTTGACTAAAAAAAATTTATTGGCTTTAAAAATTCTTATGCCAAAAATATTAGACCCGTATTTTTTCTTTTTAAAAAAAAAACCCATAAAAAGGGGAAAAAATGAATTTTAAAATTAGGACGAAAAATCACTCCCGAAAACGCTTTGTGGCTGTCATGTGGTATCTATGATGTCACTCGTAACTATAAACAAACTTTGAAACACCATTTTTGGGGCCCGGATGGCCGAGTGGTTTGGATCGCAGACCATAACGCTAGCAGTCTGCGCGCTGTAACGGGTGCGGGTTCGATTCCCGCCTTCGCCCTGGGTGTACTTTCCTTTCTCTGTGACAGTAAAAGTTCTTTCTGTGTCTGTCTTACTTGACGAAGGCTTATAAGCGGGTCTCTGATCAAGCACACAAGCCGGAATATATATGTACCTACCCTACCCCCTAACACCATTTTGGAATCTACTTTAAGCAAATTTGAACTATCCGCTTCTGTAAAACCTCCACCCATTATCTATATAATTCTTATTTTAATAGTAAGTTAGATAAACCAGTTTAATTACAAACAAAAAAAAACATCACACCGGTTTGTTTATACCATAGATATCATAATTAAAGTATTAGATTGGCTGATCACGTGACATCCAATGCTAACGACGGGACGCGCATGGAGGCTTTTTTGGTAGGCATAATGGCCAGTGTTGCTGCCACTTTAAGGAGAAAAATACTACGAAAAAAATACTATTTAATTCGAAAATTACAAAAAAAATACTAGAGAAGGATTTAAAGTCACTATAAATATTCCAAAATGCAGCTAGTATTTTTACGATATTTTTTGTAATTTTAGAATTATTCTAAAATACTTATATGCTCTTTAAACTTTATAACTAAACTTTTAGAATTTATTTTAGAATTATTCTAAAGTTACAAAAAAATATCGTAAAAATACTAGCTGCATTTTGGAATATTTATAGTGACTTTAAATCCTTTTCTAGTATTTTTTTGTAATTTTCGAATTAAATAGTATTTTTTTCGTAGTATTTTTCTCCTTAAAGTGGCAGCAACACTGGCCATTATGCCTACCAAAAAAGCCTCCATGCGCGTCCCGTCGTTAGCATTGGAGGTCACGTGATCAGCCAATCTGATACTTTAATTATGATATCTATGGTTTATACATACTAGTGACGTCAACCAAATCGACGTGTTTGTGATCACGTGACGTACCGATGAAAAAAACCATTTGAAAATGATTTTATTAATTTTAGAATTATTTTTTATTGCTTTTAATTTATCAAAATATAACGTTTGTTTATTTTGATTTTCAAACTATAATTAAAATACGTAAAAATTGAAGCTGCATTTTGGATTTACTAGTGACTAATTAAACCCTAATTTTTGTAATTTTCGAAAAACTAATTTTTTCTAGTATTTTTCTTTCAAAGTAGCAAATGGCATGTATGCCAAAAAAAGCCTCACGCTCCACCGTCGTGTTGGATCACGTGATAGCCAATGATTTTTTATGATTTAGTTTTATTTCGCAAAAAATTTTGTGCATGTGACGTTACATAAAAAAAACATTGAAAATTGGAGGGTATTAATTATTTAAAGATTTATTTTGCAAAAAATATATATACGTTTGTTATATTTGGGTTCAAACTATAATTTAATCAATATTGGAAGGTATTTTAGCGATACTGTCAAGTACCCTATTGTAAGCTGCGTCAATAATCAGGTCATTGAGCAGTGTAGGTATAACTGGGGGGGGGGGGGGAACAATCCACCCCTCGTTTTTAGGCTGCTATTGATCAAGGAATTTTGTGAAAGGTGTCATTTTTCAGGAAAAAGCGTAAGGAATTAATTACAAGCAACTAAAGTTGGTTAAGGGGTCGTTCACATATTAGAATGAATACCAACTTTGAAAAATCCAATGGCAACACCCAATTTTTGTTTACATAAAAATTTTCAGCACCCTCAAAACACGTGTTTGGGGGGCCGTAGTGAGCCTAGTGGTCAGCGTCTCGGTCTCGGGATCGGAAGGTCCTGCGATCGAGTCCCGGTACCACTGAAGACCTACCGAGTATATGCGGAGTACGTGCTCGTTAAATCTGTTGGGTCCGAAAGTCCTCTAAGTTCCCATACCAAATCAATACCTCTGGGGGTGACAAGCCAATTCTGGGGATCCTCTAGTTGGCCTCTGTCTCTAAAAATTAGATGGATCCACTTGTGTGTGTTGTCTGTTGTGTCTGTCTTAACTTGACGAAGGTTTATAAGCGGGTCGCTGACCAAGCACACAAACCTGAATATATATGTCTACCAACCAACCAACCAACGTGTTTGGGGCCGGGATAGCCTGGTCGGTAAGGTCATGGACTGGCATCCCTAAGGTTGCGAGTTCGTTCCCCGCTCGTAGTCCCGCTGCCTTCCGAAGACCCCCGTGTACGCTAATGGTGAGATTGGTGACTGGTGCACGTTAAATCCGTCGTGGTCACAAAGTCCTCCAAGTTCCCATACCAAATCAATACCTCTGGGGGTGACAAGTCAATTCTGGGGATCAATTCTGGGGATGGGGTCAATTCTGGGGAAAATTAGATGGATCCACATGTGTGTGTGTTATCTGTTGTGTCTGTCTTACTTGACGAAGGTTTATAAGCGTGTCTCTGACCAAGCACACAAACCTGAATATGTATGTCTACCAACCAACCACCCAACCAACACGTGTATAAAAAATATTTATTTTGCATTATTTGCTGAGCTATTAAAGCATTAATTTTGAACTCGTTTAGGGGGAAATCTCCAAAACGAAAAAGGTAATATTTAAGTTGTGTCTTTTCAAAACGACAAGCTAACAAAAGGGTTAACATAATCTCGCCAACGGATGGTAGAATTTAACCTTTTTCACTAATATTGTGATTTTTTTGGATGTTTTTTTTTTAATTTTGGATTTTATAATTCAGAAATAAAATAAATGCTAGAAGAGGAAAAGTTTTAATTTCAAATTAAGTCACATAAACGATTATTTATAACGAACAGATTTTCAAATGCGATTAGTTACAATCAGATTGACAAACATGATTATTACATTTATGTTTTACATTTTTATGCAATTTTTTGTTTCATTTATATTAAAAAGCTACAAAAAGTTCGTTTAAAATTCGGCGCACTTTGTCGGTAATATAAATCACATATTACAAAACGAGGGTTACGACATTAACACGATATTTAAGGAAAGCAAAACAAAATTACGCAGAATGATCTGGCAATAATTTTTAACCAAGGCAGTGGGCACTAATAATTTTAAATAATCAATGTGGTAACAATGAAATATACTAAAAATCGAATTCCAATAATATTTTAGGGTATTTAATTTTTTATATAAAACACACTTTTTGAAATGGTATTGGAAATAACATACATTTACAAACATAGTAATCGATATAATTTAATGTTAATTATACAAACAAAATACATTGTATGCACTTGAAACAAGAAAATATTTTTAGACATTTGACAGACATCAATAATTTGAATAAATATTTACCAAAAACGCTTTTCAACCACCAAACGATAATGCAAGTTAGGATCAAATTTGCCAATTAATTTTTTACACGGTCCCTAAAATTCGTTTTTTTTTCAGTTTTTTTACAATAACTCGGCAAATTATAGTTGTTGAATTAAAAATTTCGTAATTTTAATCTACTTTATCGATTTATGCAAAAACTATTTGGGGTTACTATTCATGTTTTATTTTTTCTTATTTAAATTTAAATAAAAAATATTAAAAATGAAAAATTGATTAAAAAAACTTGTGTGATTTGTTTTTGAAAGATTAAGAAGTATATAATGAAAAAAAATTCTTTGTTTAATTCATTTTATTTGTGGAGGTATGAATAAAAGTTTGTGAAACTTTTTTAACATTATGGGCGTTCAACTTTGAATGCTTATATCTCAACAAATAATGCATATTAATTTTCTTTTGGATCTGTTGTATTTTGCAGATGATAAACATTTTTATGTAAAAAAATTGGGTGTTGCCATTGGAATTTTCAAAGTTGGTACTTATTTTAATATGTAGAGGACCCCTTATACAATTTTTTTGCCAGTTCTCAATTCCTTACGCTATTTCCTGAAAAATGACACCTTTCAGAAAATTCCCTGATCTAGCAGCCGAGAAACGAGGAGTGGATCTTTTTTTCCCCCAACTGTACAACAGATTTTCCCAAAGGTCTCTTAACGGATTTCGCCACTTTTATACATCCACTTAACAAATAAAAAGTTATCCGAAATCTAAATTGGGAAAAATGTGAACATTTTCCTAATTAGAACATTTTTTTAAAACATTTTTTCATTTAACTTTAAAACTATCAACCTTACATTTTCTGTGTATCAAAACAAAATAGTTTACATTAAGTTCTGCATATCAATCAACATCAAAAGTATCTTTCTGCGACAATTCGAAGAATGAAGTACGTTTTTTAAAGGTACTCAATTTATCGGGGGGGGGGGGGGGGACGCAATTCGCGCGCGCGCGGGATTTTTTTACCTTTTGCGGTAAAACTACCAACTTTGCACGTACGAAAATGATATACTCTTTGTACAATTCTGCCACAGTTGACACTAAAATCAACTTTCTGAGACAGAAGAATATTCGTGATTTTTTGAAAATGCAAAATTTGGGGGAACAAATATAATTTTCAACCTCATTTCAATGTTTATGTAGTGTATTGTAAAACTATCAGCTTCAAAGTTTGTCAATAAAATAAGAAACATAAAATTTAGCATGGAATGACATAAAAATATTGTATTGACTCGATCAGAAAAAAAACTATGATGATAAAGCTGTATGAGGCTCGTAAGTTTTTTCGATTAATTACTCTCTCTCTCTCTCTCTTTGACTTTTTATTTTACTTTCAAGCGTTTTGTCCAAAAACTATTAACTTTACGGTTAAGATGTTTAACAATAAAATAAATCTACATAAAATTTCGATTTAATGGCATTAAAAAAATGTAATTTTTCTGTCCGTGAATAAAAAAAATGGGTTTATTTCAAGAAATGTTTGAAAACTAGAATTACTTATGTTTACGTTTATATTTTTTATAAAATTATACAGAAATAACAGTGCGCCAATACTATATTGCTTGAATTTTCTACTCCAGATTTGTTGTTTCTCACTTTATGAGAAATCAAAGAACTTTTAGAGTTGACTAAATAATATTTTAGTAGTAGTAATCGTAATCAACTCATACTCTTTCTTTTTATTGTTAAAAACCATATAAAAATAATCCTCATTAAAAATTGTTAATGATAAACTCCCATACTTCGTGGTCAATTAATGCTGCCCTCTTAGCCGCAATTCGGGCCATTATTCTCGTGAAGAAAAACTTGGTCAAAACGCCCTCTAGGGGAGTGGCGAGCCCAGTCGGTAGGGAACTTGCCTTGCATGCGAAAGGTCCTAGATTCGGGTCCGGGTTTAGCCAAAATAACTGCCGACCTATAAACGGCCTGTGCAGCAAAAAAGTCCGACGAATAATACCCCCTGCAGGGGGAGTGCACATTAAATATGCTCCAAAGTCCCTACGCCGCGTACGATATCGCCTTTAAAAGGGTGCTTACTCAGGTGTCAGCTCGTCACTTGACAGATTCTAAATTTCGACACCCATCGCCAATAGCAGTAGTGTGCAACGACAATTCAACCTAACCTAAAATGCTCTCTGAAACATGAGCTACAATTAGAGAACAGGAAAACGGAAAAACACTTAAAATTGATGTTTCGTTGTTTGGTTTATAGACAAAAAGTGAGTCAGTAGCATAAATTTGGGAAAAAAATGCAAATCTAGTTCACAGGATTAAAGTTTCATAAATAATTTATTTACCATAAAATTTCATTTTTTTAATACAAGAGTAGATATTAAATAATTCATAATAAGAGATTAAACAAAGTTAATCAAAGAGATAACAATAAAAAAATTAAATTTGATAAGAATAATATAGCTTAGTCAAACCTCGTTAAAGTGAACTAGAGTGCCAAAACATTTCAACTTATTTTATATTAACTATCAGGAATATTTTTCACTTAATTAAAAAAATTAAACGATACTAATTATTTTACATATTAATTTAAAATATAATATTTTAATATAATTTATAATATAATTTTTGTTTATTAAGAATAGTTTATAGACATTTAACAATTTTATCAAACTTTTATCATAATTTTTGTGAAAAAAATTACCATTATTATTACGGTAATGTTAACTTTCAAATGCTAAATTTATTTTTCGAAAACATAAAAGAATTCTTTGCATGTACAACTATTTTACAATAAGCACATTTTTAATAATAATAGTTTAAATGTTTCATTATCAATAGTTTAAAAGCTAGTTTTAAGCAAATTCATGTTAACGAGGTTTGACTGTGCACTATGTTTGGACATTTAATTTAGAATTAACAAGTGAATTAGAATTATCTTTATATATATCAGATGTTGTTACAAAAACTTGAGTAATATCTACAAAGTTATATATTCTTTTAAGGAAGAGTTCTTTAACTACTAGTCCCGAAACACCCTGAAAAAAAAAAGAATTATAAAAATTGTAATACAACATGTTCAAAATTCATTGACATATATCGAATACGATGCACAGACACAATTAATAAGTTTACAAAATATAAATAGAACACCTGTAAGTTAGACTCTTCTAAAGTTTTACGCAGAAAAAATTATTTCATAATTTCATTACACATACAATGCCATATTGTGACAATAGATCCAAACTAGTTTCTGCCAAAACTTTTTTTAATTTGAATCATATTAACAGACATCTCATTCGAGTTTAATATTTTTTTTTTAAAAATGTGGATGGTTTGGAGAAGGTAATACGTTTCAATTGTGACAAGTCTTGGACTAACAAAGAGATGCATTGTAAGGGAACCTGGGGAGCCTTAGCCATAAGGGATACTTGACCTACCTCTTAATTTTAGTATTTAAAAATATTGTAGCATTTTCTCAATAGATGGTACTCAAAGCTACTGTTGTCAGCAGACAGCCACCTTAGTTTCATTGAGCTACTTCTTAGCAGTGAGGAGAAAATAAAAAAATTAAGTTTCTCATCCCAAAAAGTAAACATTTTAGAAATAATTTGCAAGAATTTTTCAAACAAACCAATTGAATTAAGTTTAAGACTGTGGTATTTTATAAACACTGTTGTATTAAGGTTTTATTTAAGTTATAAAGTTTGTGCAATGAAGTAGGCTTAAAATTACCATGTGCCATTCTTTACAAAATGTTAAATGGCTAGGTCGTTTAGGCTTGGCCCACTCTATGTAAGGGAGTGTTGGCCACTGTACCAAGGCTCCCTAAGTTAACTAGGTATAAAATCTATAAATAATGTTATGAAATACTTTTTTTAAAAAATTACGTTGAGGAGTCAGTCAGAGAGACCATTTCCTTTCGTGTAGCCTAATAAAGATTAGCCTTTGAAGGAAAGTTGTCTAGGGGAAAAGGGTTAAAAACTGCGTTGGCTAAAGAAGCACAAGTTGTCAAATGATTAAGTCATGTTTTCTCCACTCGAACACAAGGGACTTGAAACAGAATAATCAATATATCAACAGAATGGTCAATATAACACTTTGAAAAACACAGAAAAAACCAGACATTAATTATCAAACAACCCGATATATTTATACCAAAGCTGTAGCCAACAACTTGACTTCTAAAATTTTAATAGATAAAACCAGAACTTTTTTTATTCGATTTTTCTCAATAACTCTTCAAATTTAAGCATTTTATCAAACCCAAAACGACATAATATTTTAGCAACATTACAAAAAAAATGACAGCATATGAAAAATATATATATGGGCAATTCTATACAAATATGCCATTTTCAGTACAAGTAACAAAAAAAATAATTGTCATAATTTGTAACAAGGTTCTAGAATACGTACTTAAGAGAAAAATAGATGTTACTTAATAGTAAGAGATATTTTAGTTTTTATATTTAAAATTTTTTATGGAAATGAGGGAATGGTTATAAAGTGAGGGAATGGTTATAAAGAGAGGGAATGAGAATATTTTAAATATGTTTTTATTTATCAATTTATGAAAATATTTTGTTTGAGAAGGCAATCATCTGCCTCTGTAGTCACAGTGCGCTGGAGAGTGATTTTTCTTTTGACAACTTCAGATATAGGATAGTCTAAAATGTCTTCCCTACCTACAAATGATTCAGTAATTAAAAAAGCATTTTTTAATTACTAATACAAATTCCCGAGCTATTATAACAAAACAATATACAAACTATATGTTAAGCAAAAATTTTAAAACCTTCTCTGTGTAAAATATTAAAATATCTATTAGTTTCGTTATTTTGGCTTATTTGTGTAGAATTACCTCTATAATAGTAAAGAAAAACAAGTTTTTCCTAAAAAATACTATCAACATAAGAAATAAAAAGGTTTTTTTACCAACCTGCAGACCTGGTCTTACAGGAATAGCTTCCAACGAAACTGTTACAAAGGCTCCTTTTTCCAAATTATTAAATTTCTGACCAGAAATTCCATGCCACAAGATCCCATTTGAAAAAGAATTTTTAAGTGATAACAACAAATCCAATGAGCGATCACTGTAGAAAAAAATCACTATTTATAAATATTTTAAGCAAACAGTGGCAATTTACATGTTTCACAAGCAAATAAATAGAAATCAAACTCTTAAAAAATGCAAAGGAATGCTTCCACCCACTTTTGTGCTCTACGCCTCGTACCAACAGAAGCTCCTGCACTTCTCCTGCCTTTCAGACTATGCCCTAGAGGCACACTACAACAACAACATCACATGTTTTTTTTCTTCTTTGAAAATTAATGGAACTATAGGGTCAAACACCAATACAGAGCTCTTTCATTTATGTTTTTTTTATTTTAATTCTCAATATTTTAATGTTTTTGTCTTTTAATAATGGTTTTAACTGTTATATAAGGACATACATCATTATAGAGCTAAAACTGTTATAGTTTTTTTAATTTAAAACATCAACTATTGGATAGTAGGTCTCATGTCCTCAATTTCAATACAAAAAAAACAGCTTTTGCTTAAAAAACAAATAAATTTATAAAATAAATTATATAGTTCCTTGAGATTATTCATGAAGGAAACAACATAATTATTGACGCAAATAATATTTGGTAAAAATTGTACATGTTTCAGCGAGATCTAAGGCTCGCCATCTTCAGCAATATACACAAACTGACAGTCGACACGATGACTAGAAACTGTGAATCATGATATCTGGAAAAGGGGGGGGAGAGGAATGTGTGTGGGAGGGAGGAAAAGTTACTCTGTTACTATGAGATCCTTCCAAATTTGAAAAACTGACATGTTGGATGAATTAACTAAGTTATTGTGGTTTTTAAGTATATGGTAAGCTTTGTAAAAATCAAGTTCCCCAATGCTAGAAGGTTTGACCAAAATGGAAGCAGAAGAGAAATTGAAACGGTGATATTAAACTCCCAAGAATGTGTTGAGACTGAAGATTTCTGACATTCTCTTGTTTTTTAACAAACGCTTCGTGTTCTTTAAGTCTTATTTTAAGTGCTCTCTTTGTTTGTCCTATGTATGAAAGGCCGCATTGGCAAGGGATGTTATAGATGCCCCAGTCATTAAAAGTATCAATGGGGTCTTTGAGGTAGAAAAACTTTAATTTGTTGATAGGAGAGAAAATAACTTTAAATTTAAACTTTTTTTTAAATATTGGCAATGCTGTTACTGATTTGGTGATAATAGGAAAGGACAATTAATTGAGACAAATTTTCTTCGGTAGTAGGGAAAATATTTACTTTGTTCTTAAGTCTTTTAGTTATCATGCACACGATAAATCCCCAAAATACTACACTGCTGATTTAACGAATGGAAATGTTGTAGAAGTAGATACCTTCCAACAAAATTCTGAAACCAAATTTGATACTGGAAATTGGGTAAAATTAGCATTAAATATTTAGTAGGACAAATGTTAAGTAAAGATACTTATTTAATAAAAGTGAAACATCTGCAATGGTAGGGAAGTCTTTTTGCGTGGCCTGAGAAGGAAAATTTTCAGACATTGCTAGTGAAGAAGGAATTAAGAAATTACCAGAACCCAACTTTGCTGGACGTTGTACAGCTTTTTCTAATTATGATTTTACAATGTATGCAAAAATGCTTAACTTACCATGTTAAAAATTATTATTGACATATCGTCGGTAAAATAACAAAACCACGAATGTGCACAAAGACAAATGTGCAAAGGGATGGAAAACCAGAAACAGTTAAACCGGTTTTTGGCTTCTGTTAAATGGGCTAAAACATTTATTTAGTTGAAACGGTTAAAACTTAAGAACCAGTTTGAATAAACATTTTAACCGGCTAAACTGAAGGTTTGTTAGTTTGCATTATCTTCGCTCCAGAGCTACATGACGGCAGTTGGAGACGGGCGTCGCATGGTAATTAAGAACCACATTCAAGTGACTAGCCCCTAAGCTGAAGGAAAAATTTAATACAGTTAGATAAATCAATGGATTATGGCGTCATAAAATGTATCATAATGGAGTTATATGATAAGGGTTCATTATTTATTAACACTCTCTATGCGAATAATGCCTTTAGACATCAAGAACTACGATACTAGTAATGCTATTCCTATGACACATTAAGCGGAAAAAAACATCTTCAGAAAGTGGCACAGGAAGTGCTATTTTTTAATTAAAAAAACGGCGTAACTTTTAATTTAAATTTCATCGTTTATAAATGTAAAATGGGGTCTTAATATAAATTATTTATTCTGAAAAGGCGTTTTCTGCGATTTTTCATGTTTTTCAGGAAGTATTCGTAAATCATACCTTCGAGATATTTTTTAAGTAGAGAAATCAGTAACGGTTCGTTACATGATTAGTGTTCTAAATTCCCGTCGCCAAAGCCTTAGCATAGTACATCTTAGTACACATTACAGTACAGTTATGACTTTCTTGGTGGGGGCAAGTTCGCCAAGCACTGCGACCTCAGGTCTATTGTACTCAACCCCAGAAATGACACAGGCACAAGAGACACACAAAGAAAGAGACAACACAAACACATAGACAAATAACAACATTTATTGACAAACACAAACATCCATGCCTTACCGGGTTTCGAACCCAGAAGCTCCAAAGGCTAGCTCCCTAACCGTTGCGCCGCCGGATCGGCTACAGTACAGTTAGTACACTTAATACTCCAAAGTCCCGACGTTGCCTACAATGTCGCCATTAAAAGCTGCGTTGGGCGACACCTGCACTCAGGTGTCAACTCGACACATGATTGTTGTTCTAAATTAGGACGCCCGTCACGAATAGCCCTCTTGTAGCTCTAGTGCGACGATAATTCAAACCTAACCTAAATAGACAGCCGGAGTCGTTCAACCAACCAAGCAACTAGAACCGGTTTTTTAAAGGACCGGTTTTTAGTTACTTTGAACTGGTGGTGGTCAAAATCCTAGGAAAAAATAACCGATTAAACCGAGGAGCGGTTTTACTTTTCAAAAACCGCAAATCCCTAGAATCTGCACATTCGTGGATTTTTGTCATTTGACCGACGATATGTTATGTTATTATTACGTTATTTTTCATATCTGCTATAAAATTCACATAATGTAGTATCACAAATTGAATGAAGTGTTAGTCAAACACAAAAACATTAATATATTTTTTTTCTTTGATAGTTCAACACTTGTTTGTTATTCAATTTTTTAGCTTTAAACCTTATATTTAAAATAAGTACTGGTAGAATATTGATTTGCTGTACTAAGAAGAAAAAATTAGAGTTTTAGAAATGATCACCAGAAGTGACTGCATTTCATGTGTGTAAGTCAACATCATGAAATTTGCATTATTTTTTGGTAAAAAAAAATATGAAAAAAGCTTTTACAAATTGCTAAAAAATACTATATGTTCAAGGGATAAATGGACAGACAATATTTTTTTAATAAATATATAACAATTATGAACTATTCAAACGATATTTGCTAAATAGTCAAATGTATGTTAGTGGAAGTCATGCATGGAAGTGACCTTTATTGTCTCCAAAGTTGAGACTATTTTTTTTAGTTATTTATACCTGCCTGATCTTTATTACAACTTATTTCAACCAAACCTTTTCAGAGAATTTTTTTGACTTATAATGTTATTTGTCTGTACCTTTGTGACAGACTATAGCTCTCACTTATCACATCGGTTGGCGAATTCATTAAGAAAAACATCAATATCAATTGTTTTAAAAACTACAACAATTTATATAAATAAAAATTCATAAGATTAAAGTCGATTTAAATATACAGATATAAAAAACTTGCAAAAACTATAAATTTAATGTATGATATATTTACATACCAGGCATTTATAATCTTGATTGTTACAGGAAAAGGCTTCTCAAGGCTAACTATGCTCGGAATTTCAGTAATGATTAAGCGAATTTCTCCATAACCAGGTGCCTAAAAAAATTTTGATATGATAGGATTATGGAGAAAAAAAATTCTGCTGTTTGATTCAGTGTAGTTTCATAGAAACATAATACATTCAATATATCATGAAAATATTAATATTGCTTAAGTATTGAATAAAAGTGTATAGGAATAAAGATAGAAAAAATACATAATTTATATAAAATAAAGCTATAGGTCTAAAAACACTATAGAATTTTCAATCACCAATACCAGCAACACAATTTGTGTCAAAACCAATACAGGTAAAGACAGCACACGGCAACCGCTGTTTTGGTGCCAAGGATTTTATAACCGATTTTCATTATATTTCGGTTGGTGATTCTAACTATAAAATTAGTTTCTCTATAACATCTCAACTTTTTGAGATATTTACATTTTTTCGTGTCAAAGAAATGCTTAAATCAAAAATACCCACATTTTAGTTTTAAAATGTTTTTAAATTAAAATTTGTAATCTGAATGCAATTTGTGAAACTGTGTGGTTTCCGTTTTCTCTTTCTCTAACGGTTTTGTCCCAAACATGTATTTTTTTTTTATCTGAAAAAAGTTGCATTTACCAATTTTCAAATTAAAATAGTTAGATTGTGACAAAACTGTTAAAGGGACCGTTTGGAATCTCAATATACTGAGGTTCTAAGCTTCTAAAAATTTTTGTTAAATTAGCATAATTATAATAAATATAAAATTGGTAAGCTGATAGCAATTTAGAAAAATATTATACTTAACCATTCTTTCTAATTGTGATGTTTGCAAACGTCCTCTTTCTCCCATGCATGTTCTCCATACAATATCTAGTTTACCAATACTGGCAACATTTTTCACTAATTTAGAATAGGTTTGAGTTCCAGGTTTAGGTTGCAAGCAAAAAAGATACTGCATGCTGTCATTTGGATTTAAGCAACTAACATCTCCAAATACTGGCATTGTTCTATAACATTTTGAAAAGGGGACATTTTAACACAATTATGGATTATAATAAAAATAGTTTTCAAGTATTTCTTAACAAATTAACTAATTGTGACTATAACTTACTCTGCATCTATTTGAACAACATTCAATTGATTTGAAGTAAAATTATTAGATGGTTCCAGAGAAACTTTTTCCAAACACATGGAAGCAAAAGTAATGTTTTGTAAAGGAGCTTCTAGATAAACTTCATCCGACTAAAAAAAAGTTACATTAGTTACAAAATATTAAAACATTTAAACTATTATGCATTATTTATAGTTTTTAATGAGAATTTTCATCAAAAATGTATATCACTATTCAAATTAAAAGTACAAAATATGAATGTGTAGCGAATAGTATTTTTAAATTAATCTACCTACTATACTATAGTGCGTATTTTGTATGCATTAAAAATGTTATTAAATTCTCAAAATTAAAACTTAATAAAAAGTAGTATAAAATTATTTTTTCTAATTTTGTGGATATTTTTAATGGTTAATGTATTTTAAATCACATTGTACTCTTCAACATAATTGTTTGAATAAAAATAATTCAGTGATGTTTCAGTTCTGAAAAAAACCCTACAGAATCTATAGTTTGATAACTGTCCTATGTAAAAGAATGGTTTTTATTATTTAAAACAATTTACCCCACTGGTTGTTGAACAAATAGTTATATATAAAAATCAGTAATGACGTAAACATAATTTATTGGGATACAAATGATGGAATGAAAACAATGAAATTAATTTTATAACAGTTCTGTGACTGTTACACGACTAAGAGCAACACTTGTATTTGGTTTAATTAATATAATATTTTACAAAAAATTCTAGAAAATTAAAATCAATATTGTTTGAAAATCCCCAAATCTGCATTCATAGTTAAAAGCAAAGTAAAGTAGGGGGAACCAGGGACATTTGACCCATAAGGATAAGTGACCCAATGCCTTTTTCTCAGCATTGGAAAAGTTTTATGGGTTGGAAGTGGCATTGTTTTTTTCCTTTCATTCAGCTGATCACATGGTGAAAACAACCAGCTGAATCATTGCGTACATGTTTAGCTATACAAAGAAATAAGTTTTCATGCACTGAAAGTAAATTTTTTGGTGCCGTAAGATTTTTTGGTCTACTTTTTTTGGTTTAAAGAAAAGATTTTTTCAATTAGTTACTTGTTTTGTTCATGCTATTAGTTACAATTACGTGCATAATAGTGCTAATGTAATTATTTGCAAATGTCTTGTTTTGAGGTTATAAAAAAAAGTGCAACTAGGGTACTTGACCCAAACCAATTAGGGATACGTGACCCATGTAAACAACACAAAAGTAGACAGATATAGACCAAGTAATTTTTTTTTTTTAAAAATCACGGGTGTCCCAAAAGTTGGGGAAGTTTGTTGGGAAAGTACAAGGGACATTTTTTTTTAACGAGCTTACAATTCAGTATGCAGAAAGAATCGATGGAAAATATTTTAAATGGCCTGAAATGGATAATACATCCCAAGTTGATATTGATCAAATAGAAGATTCTTCAACCATCTGTGTATTCTCTGTAAAATAAAAGAATCCCCAGTTTTGTAATTAGACAATATTTTAGGTTTAGATTTGATAAGTTCGTTAATATAAGCATAGGCTAATTAATGTGATAAAAATAAGAAGTAATAATTTTGCCTTAAAAAACTATAAAATCTATATAAACTTTATAATATGTCGATAGTTTTGTTATTAGGTAAAAGTATTTTGATAATTTTAAGTCTTACTGCAAAATTTTTGGGTTGGGTCACGTATCCCTAATGAGTGGGTCATGTATCCCTTTGCATTGGGATACATGACCCAAAACTAAAGTTTTAAATAATTTATATTTTACTAATATTGCAGTTAATACTTCAGAATAATACTAATATATATTGTGTAATACTTATTAAAGTATAAATTGACTGCATTTCCACATCCATAAATAGTGTTTTTTAAAAGTTACAAGCTAAAAACTAAAAGTTGGGTCATGTGTCACTGGTTCCCCCTACTATTAAACTTCTTTATTAATAAAAAGGAAATATTGTTTAAGCTTATATTGAAGAACCGCATGCCATTCAATAAAAATCTGTGGAGCCCAACACAATTTTTAGTCATAGTTAATGGAAGTGTACAGCTGTGGACAAAAAAAAAAAGTACGCACTAGTGATTATTTCGGCCGTTAGTCATCCTATGGAAACGGACCTTTTTGACTTTGTGAACAGATAACAATCCAAGTTAAATGCATGACACTAAATTTGCATAAGGGGCCGTCTCCATATTAAAAATGTTAAAAATTTCAAAATTTTCAGGATAGGAAATAGGAACACCCCTTTTTGAGTCTATATTTCAAAAATGTATGACATATTTTAACACTAACTACCAAGTTTTGTTAGTTTTTAAGCATTATTAGTGGAGTTAGAGGCGTGCAAAGTTTAAGGGCCGTAATGTTCAATGAGTTGCACATAAAAAAAACTATCCCAATCTATAAATAATTAAGATAATGAAACGAATTTTTTACTGAATAGTAATTATAATAACCCAAACAAAATGCATACACTATTGGGGTATTTAAAACAATTTTTATATTTTTAAATAATTGTTATATTAATAAAATATGACCCGTAATATTTTTACAGAAATGAATTTAAGACATGAAGTTTAAGAGAAATCCCAATTTTTAAAAACTTTTATCCATAATTTGCTGAGTAAATAACAAAATACTTTTTAATTACCCTTTAGGGGACTGTATATGATTATATGTGAACTTGATAAACAAATACGGCCTTGCAAAAGGAAGAAAACATTAAACCAACGACGTTAAAAATACTGATGGATCACACAACAGGCGCCTTTAAGGTTGATTAATGATAGTTCATTTCGTTTTGGTTTAAATAACGTCCCACTAGAGCTACACGAGGGCAATTAAACATTGATATAGATACAACTGTCGAAGTGCCGGAAAAGCTATGAGTGAACATAAGTTAAATCTGTATTTGGAATAAGTAACGTTAACCAAAGTATTTATTATATTTTAAGCAAAAATAAAACTATCGAATTCTGAGCTTAATGTCTATCACTTTCATAGTATCTATAGAATAGCTACATTTAACTTGATTACTTTTTATAATAGTAGTAGGCCTTTTAATATTTCCAAAGTATCTTTAGAAAATACTCAGTTTTATTTTAAGCTCTTTTTTCTTTGAAATTAGAAATTTATCTATTATTATTCGCTTTTATTTATTCTTTTTACTCTTTACTCGTTTTACGAACTACTAAGTTTTACGAAATTAAATATTAAAATTTTTCGTTTTGTATTTACATTAGATTTTTGCATAACACAAATCATATACACACATGAACTAATGTATTTGAGCCTGTATCTGAAAAAAAGGATATTCTATTCATCTCTTTAAGTTTTTATTATATTACAATAGCAATACATGCATCTCCAATTAATTAAAAATAATGTATTTTCAGTGTCTTGTGTTAAAGTCAATTTATTTTGTATATTTAAACAAATGTTTATAATTTTTATTTATTTTTAGTAAGAAATTATATTAGTTATTTAACGTCACATAGGATTGCTTAAAAATGAACTCACAATAAATTTAATTCTTTCTAAATAGCGAGTGTATGCTCACGAGATTTTTTTTTAATCACTTATATATTTTTAAACTTTATCATCGAACATTTTTTAATGGAGGATTATGGTAAGAATCTTTGTAATTAACCCAACTTAAAGAGGCGAACTCTTGAAAATAATTATACGGATGCAATGCTTTTATTTTGAATAATAATATTTAAACTATGGTAAGTGCTTAGAATATTTTTAAAACATAGCTATAGGCTTGTGTTGCATTTCCATGCTTTATTTATTTTAAATTACAAAATGAAAATTTCTATTTTACAGTAACAAACGATTTCGTATTTCAAACTATTATCGTCTGCTCGTCTATTTTGAACGCGCTGAAATTGTTTAAAAATATTCCATCGGAGGAAAAAAATATGAACGGTTAGTAATGCGTAAAATTATCGTTTGCATGTTTGCAAAAAAAAAGAATGTAGAAATTGACTTTTGTCGCGAGGAACTTTGTATTGTTAAGTGTTCTTAAATTGTTACAAAAATATGGGAGGACAATTAATGAATATTTGAAAAAAAAATTATCTTTATAAACAAGATTACCAACTTAAACATATACCTAGACTTAAAACTTATCGTGGCTCCCATAAAAATAAATATTGTTGTCTCGTTATTCAATGGCGCCCAGTATAGGAATCCTTGGCATACACAAATTTAAAATTTAAACTTTAATAAATAAACTTAAAATGTTAACTATACAGTTGAAATAAACTTGCAAAAAGGGGGGAAAATAGACTTCATCACCATTAACTTTTCATCCCTTGCAGAGCTCCTCAACATATTCTACTTTATATTTCAATATTTCGTTTTTCCAATCGGACGAACCTATAGACTACGCTTGTCATTTTAGAGATGGTCCCCAAAGGACATCCAGTGATTCGATTAAATAATTCGTCAAATATGCATCCAAATGTAACAAAAACTTAGATTTAGGGATTTTCGAGGGTGTTTAACATTTCTAAGTTATTAAATCTGGGTGTTGCTATTGGAAATTTTAAAGTTAGTAATATTTTTAATAATAAGACGGCCCCTTATACAAATTTTGTGTCATGCAATTAACTCATAATGTTATTTATTCACAAAATCAAATAGGTTCGATTCTTTAGGATGAGTAACGGCCGAAATAATCACTAGTGGGTACTTTTTTTAAACAGCTGTACCTTGTTGTAAAAGAACCACGAAAAACCTACCCTAAACCCACGAAAAGGCTTCTAGAGGCGCAAGAAAATGAAGTATGTGTTGATAGTTATGTTCACTCAATTTGTTGAAGGTTAGTTTCAACAATGGCCAGTGTTCATAATTGTGGTCACCATTTTGATAAAGTTGCTTTCATACACTATTACAAATGTTTTGATGTTCAATTCAGATACTACTTTGATTAATAGTTAATATAGAATTATTTTGCCAAAACAATTTAAAATAATTTAATTTTTGCTTTTTTAGTAATAGTTTTAAAAAAAACATGATATTTTTTCCAGAAATGTCTAAGGATTCTTAACAAAATGGTTAAGAGACAGAGATATTTTTTTCTGTTTAAAATTTTTATTTGATGTGTTAGAAAAAATATAAACATTGATAATATTAATTAAGACTCTGGAATATCTAATGGCGGTGCAATTTTTTTCGGAAATCGCGAAAATGAAGATTTAAGAGAGCGAGCTACTTTAGGAACAGTATTTTTAGCTGTGCTCCTAAAAGTGGCCACCCATAAATCCGATTCAACCCCTATGGGACGCTTTATAAAATTGAGCAATTTTGTTTATTGTATGGCAGTTATAGTATTAGAATTGAAGTGTATGTCCAGTAAAGTGACTATGCACTATACTAAAAGCCTATTGGCGCTCCCTTGCGTAAAATAGTGAGAATTTCGTTTAATAGAAATGCAAATTTGATCTTTGAATTCAAATTTGAGAAGGAATTTTTTTAACTCAGTACTTTATCCCTAGATGAAGCTACTAACAATCTCATTTAGCTGTTAGTAACAGCTAACAAGCTGTTTTATGGGGTGGCTACAATCAATTAAGAACACAGAGTGGTCACTTTAAAAACCATCTCAGACTTAGGGTGGCCACTTTAGTAACATTTTAAGAGTTTTGAAAAACACTTTATAAAATCAGAATTTTATCCTAAAATTAAAATGAAGACAACTTTTAACAAAATATTAATTCTTAAAACACAAATAAACCAAAAAAATATGGTTAATAGTAATTTTTGAATTGGTAAAACAAGTTTTAACCAAACAATTTTAAGGAAAGTGCCAAATTAGGGACACTTCCCTTAGTAAGAAGTTGAAATAAGTTAAAAATAAACATAACCTCATGCAATTTGTTTTACATTCAAATGCACAAAATGCTCTTACATAAATAATAATAATAAAAACTTCATAAATATACATATTTGGTATTTTTTAGAATAAAATTTTGTATAATTATTAGGATACAGTGGTGGAAAAAATGGTTCACTAAAAAGACAATCAGGAATTAATAGGTCATTATTAATTCATAAGCAGATACTTATTTTCTGAAAAATAAAATCTGTGTATCAAAACAAAAATTATATAATTTTTAAAAGTGAAGCTAAGTGTTGGGTCAGTCCCATAGAGCTAATGCTTTAGTTTGGAATTCCCAATCTTTGTGAAAGTATAAGGCCATGCCATATAAGCATTTTTTCACCAGGTATGAGAATCATCATAAATGCAAAATAAAACAATTTTGAAAGGAAAATATATTTAATAATTAATAAAGTTTAAAAACAGTGTCCCTCTTCAGGATATTTTGGGGTAATTACAACTTAAAAATTAATATTTAAATACTCAGATAATACTTTCCCTTCAAAATTGTTTTATTTTTCTGTTATGATGATTATCATAACTAGGGAAAAATGCTTTTATGGCAAAGCAATTCTTTTGCAGAGGTTGCGATTTCAAGACTAATACATTAACCTATATGGGAATGGCCATCCCACTTAATAGCTTTGTTGGAATTCTTATATTAAAAGCAGGGAATAAAAAGAAACCATACAAAAATAAGTATTCTACAATCATGATATCTAATTTTTTTTATACGCTGTACAAAGAATGCTACTTTAAAAATAATTTTTATAATCACTATTTTTCAATAAATTAAAATCAACAGAATGAGAAATAAAAAAGAAAATTCACTTTACAAAACAGAAAAGTTCAATGATATATTTAAAAAGTTTTAAATGTAATAGTGAATAAGATACTGAAGCCAAAAATTATAGTCACGTTTTACATACGAGAAATAATTATAATTTTATGTGACTTTATAAATTTGTAATACAATTTAACATTGCTATATATTTTTTTTCATTTAGGCCTTTAATTTATAATAATTACTCACCAGATAAAAAAAATGGAAGAGCATTTTTGAAACGAAATTACTTAAGTCCATTTGCCAAGTTCTGATACCAGGAGTAAACAATCTTCTGCAATATTTCCTAATATCCATTTTTTAAACCGTAAAAAAAAACTAGCCAACTTTCTAAATGCCCGTTTTCCGAGTTCTTTTTAGTTGTCTGGTTTTACATAATTTTTTATAAAAATATGTATCAAACAATGCATCCTAACTTTCAGCATTAAATATTTATATAACAAATAACAATTCTTGGGTATTCTTGCAAAAAAACGTCTTATATAAAAAAAGGTATTTTGCAATGGTACTTAAATTAGTATGCTTAAGCAATACTTACCACTTTCAGAAATAAATCACGCTATGTTTTTATTAATCAGCAACATGTATAATTAATCGTAAAAACGAATGATAATCATTTACCTTGATAATCAATTACCTTTTCTACCTGAAAATAAAATGCCCAAAAGTTGTAAATATTAAACTCTAAACTCTCAATTACATGAACCAACAATAAATAAACATTCAAAATTGACAAGTAGGTTTGTAGCAGTAACTATCACCTAGAACCGCTTCCACGCACGTTTTAAAAATCTTAGAAACAAAATCGTCAAAACACAGCATTTTCTACTAATTAAAACTTTTAGTTGCCAAAATTGCCCATTTTCACTAACTTTCTTTCCCAAATTCAATTCATATTCTTTATCATTAGGTAAATTAATTTGCAGTTCTAAGAATAAAAATGTAGTAATGTTGCTCAATAAAACAATCCATAATTAGCATTTTGGCGCCTTTATACAATTAACATTAATAAACATTGAAATGTAAATAAAAAATTGCCTTGCTCTTTATGCAAAAACGAAATCGAAACTCTTTCTGCCGCGTTCTTATTATACATAATAAAGAACCATTAAAAAAAAGTTTAATGTGATATATACACTGCTCAAAACAATTAGGGGAACACATGGTTTAAACCCTTTCACCCCCAATGATTCCTTTTGGAATCATCAGCTTGCAATTTTTTTTCTCACCAAGTTAAGTTCGCACTTAATTATCGTTAGATGGAAAAATTATGTCTTTTGAAAAATTAAATAATGTTTGTTTTAATTAAACGAAAATATGAAAAACGTGGTAAAATAAAATTCACTCTGAAACAATTTTATTGAATAAATTGACCCTAAATTCTTCACGCTTGCATTTTTAGATGTTTAAAAATTGATGTTAACTATTTCTAACAAATAAAGTTTTGAAAAAATTATTGTTATAATTTATTCAAAGTTGATTAAAAAATTTTAACCTTAAATTTTAGTTTAAAAATTAAGATATTTTCCCCTGCTATTTACTATTTCATTCTGAATGCATAATGAATCTATTTCACAAATTTTAGATTTTTAGAATAAAAAATAAAAAGTTGGGACTGAAAAGGTCAACAAAAGTACGCAAAGTGCTCCCCTAATTTTTTTTAGCAGTGTACTTTGCAGTCATTCCAAATAAATTTATAGCACAAAAATATTCTTTCATTTTTAATATTTTATATAAAGTTTCTAGTGCATTTGACAAAGTGGCAACAGTGGAAAGATTAAATCGAGATGGAATTCTCCTGTTATTTAAAAAGCATTAACTGCTTTAGTTTTTATAGATATTTAGATTATAGATTTAGTTTTAATAAATTTGGAATATAGCCTAGTTTGATTTTTAGCTTCCCTTTGATGTATCATTTTTCTGTAGGATTTGTGGTTCATGCTAGAAAGTGGGTGACGGACAGACAGGCAGATAAACTGAACGATTATAACACCTTCCTCTTTTTACATTATAAACATAGTGTGAAGGTTAAAAGTCAAGCCAATCAGTTCAAGTCCATGGGAGAATTCTACATTATGCTTTTTTCTTTCAACATTTTAGCTGAAAAAAATATCAGGGAAATCTTCCAGTGGACAAGACCCCTTTTAACATTTAGCAATGCACGTAACACAAGAATAAGTAACCTTGAATGTTGTTTCCCTATTGTAAAACTCAAATCCATATATTAAACTTTTTTTTTACAAATCGTAAAATTTTAAGAGCGTGGTTTTCAATAAAGTGGTATCAAGTACTAAAATATATTACCTAATAAATCAACGAATGTATTTTTTAAACCAGCATTATGCTGAAGTAAAAAAAATCTATTTTGTCTGAAAAGAACTTTTTAAAAAATGAAATGAAAGAAAAATTAGATTTTTAAGCAAAAAAAAATCAGCTTTTTGCTTAAGCCTTTTTTTTTTAAGTCAGACCTTTAGAACAAAAATTTTCCAACATTTAAAATCTTATACTATTTTCAACTTAAAAAGTTTGACACAGTAAAAAAAATTTGTTAAGTGCTTGGTAAAAGTGAGTTAAATAAAAGTACTATTTTATTTTGTTTAAAAAAAATAAGAGTTTCTTCTAAAAACTTTACAACAGAGAAAGTAAACTATCTAATAAAGTTTTGAAAATAAATATTTGTGTATAAAATAAAAGAGTTATTACATCAACAATCACTATAACAGTGCCAGTTCTAGGAAAAATACTTATGGCACTGCGTTTGTAGTGAGGAAAGAAGTAGCCGGCGAAGTAATGGATTTTCGAGCAGTAAATAATAGACTTTGTGTGTTAAGGCTGAGGGCCAAATTCGTCGATATAATTCTGTTTAGTTTACATGCTCCTACCGAAGACCCTGAGGAAGAACAGAAGATCGAATTTTACGAAGATCTCAGTAAAGAAATGGCAAATGTACCACGGCATGGTATAAAGATTATTTTAGGAGATCTAAATGCAAAAATAGGAAAGGAACCCTCATTTACACCAGCAATTGGTCTTTTTAGCCTACACGAAACTAGTAATGAAAATGGAACAAGAGTTGTGGGTTTTGCAACTGATAACGATATGGTTATCAGCAGAACCGGATTTAAAGATTTGCCGGCTGTAGGCTACGATTGATTTGCCGCCCCTGTCACAATATGCTCTTCCTTCGGAGAAAGATAGCTGGTTAGCTGCAAAATAGGGTAGTATGTGCTGTTTAAAATATATACACATATTAGAATCACCTATGTACCTTTACACACTAAAGCGAAATAATAGGCGAATTTTTTAAACCGTTCTACAATTTTTCTTTCAACTTCGAAATCCGGGAGGAGGGGGTGCAACAGGTGCCTAGCAGCAACCATGTATGCTAAGAAATATTAGTACTATATATACGTTTACGGTTAACGCATTAATATAAATTATTTGTTTTCTTTCTTAAAAACATTCGTATCTTTATAATATTTTTTTATTCCGAATTGCCGCTTTAATTGGTCGCAAAATTTTCCGCCCCCCAAAATTCGCCGCTCAAGGCTACAGCCTACTTAGCCTATTTAGAAATCCGGCCTTGGTTATCAGTAGTGTTTGCTTTGATTACAGGAAAATTCATACAGAAAAATGGATCTCCCCTGACGGAAACACAAAACATCAAATTGACCATATCATAATAGATAAAAGACATGCTTCTGACTTCATTGATATCGAAAGCTATACAGGAGCAGATTGTGATACAGACCATTTCTTAGTGATAATGAAATATCAACAAAGAATATCATAAACCGGTAAAACGAAGGGTATGAAACAAAAAAAAATGTAATATAAGCAAATTATGTGATAAAGCTACAAGAGATAATTATGGCAAAAATTGACCTATCTGTGACAGAGGACATCCATGGAATGTATTCAAAGCTAACTTCTATAAAAAGAGGTTACCAACCACAAAACAACATTTCGTCGCAGAAAAGATGGTAATCTGGTAGGAAAGGAGGATGAAATCTTAGAAATTTGGGCAGAGTATTTTGAAAAGTTATTAAATTCAGGGGAAAGAGGAGGGCGGTTAGGAATAGACCTAGACACAGAATAATGATTGTGACACATTGGAGATAGAGGAAGTCATATAAGCAATTAAAAAGCTGCACAACGGAAAAGCACAGGGGGAGGATTCCTTAAAATAAAATTTTAAAAAATTGAATATTTAGGCTTGAAAACTTTAAATTTTATTAAATTGGTGTGCCCCTCAGCAGAAATTGATATCTTTTTTGAAAAAATTCCTAGTTCCTGAACGTACTTTTAAATAAATTATATATAATATATATATATATATATATATATATATATATATATATATATATATATAATATATAAAATATATATATATATATATATATATATATATATATATATATATATATATATATATATATATATATATATATATATATATATATATATATATATATATATATATATATATAAAATATATATATATCATAAAGTTATATTTTTTAAGATTAACTTTTTAGTATAGAAAGTAAATTTACATAACAAAGAACTCATCAGCTTTGAAATAGAATTTTTTAAAATTTTGCACAAACTTAATACACCGGTTCCTTAAATTTTTTTTATGAAGTATGTTATTTATAACCATTTTTCTAATTATTTTTAGTCAAATTTCTAATATTTGGTACACTTCACACAAAGAAAAATAACAATGAAAAAACAAAAATAGCAAATAAAGATTTAAAGTGAAATTTAAATTTAGTTAAACCGGGTTATAAAGATTATATAGAGTATTAAAAAAATTAAATATTTACATTTACTTCATGATAAAGTAGAGATATTGAGTCAATTGAAACTGACAGCAGAAGTTATGTTGGCATCTTCTGTTTTTCTTAAGGACAATTCAGCATGTTCTAGTGTCTACTGATGAAGCCTTGCAACCAAAAATTGCCAGCTGCTTTCCTGTGTCCAAATATTCTGGAGATCTTTTTATTTTTCACAGCTGAGTCAAAGCCAAGTTTGGTAGTTAACTTTGTGAATAAGCCATGATTCAAGAGAGCCATAACTTCTTGATAGGTGAACAGAAACGGCTGTATTTCTTATTAATTAAAACTAGCTTTGTTTTATATGATGGGGGGAAAAAACTCTGGACTTTTCTGATATGCATTCTTAAGAGTTTCTTGGTAGACCAAATTTTTTGCCTATTGTACGACATGGGGCACCCATCCATAACCCATTCTACAACTTTTTAGAAAAAAAATACCATATGGGAGTGCTACTCTTGGTTTAATACCCTCATTATTTATATTTTTTAATTTTTGAAGGGCTTCTATAATGACATAAACAAAAAATCAACCTGCCAAAAACCTGCTAAATACATTTGAATAGTAATCATTATCTAGGGTCAAGTATCCCAAGTTTAATATTTAGTGCATGACCCTAAAATACAGCCTTAAAAAAAAATATTGTCCCTATTATACAGTAGTAGGGAATCTCAAATCCCGATGATTGAAATCCAGTATGACCTAAATTAAGGACTTTTTGCGGTGTCACAAAAAAAATTTTCCTCCAAAAGTTTAAAAATTACAACATTGAAAAACAGAATTTTCCTTCAAAGCACAAACATTGCAAAATACTGATTCAGTACCGAATAGTCCACCAGGAGACACCGTCTGAAGGTAAACGAACAAGAAAAAATTATTTAATTCTATCTATGCACTTTGAACTATAGTAACTTACAAACACTGGAATTTCAAAGAAATCATTAAAATATAACTTGCTTTGCCTGCAAAAATTCACATTGTTTGAAAAATTGTTTTGTAATCTGATGAGCATTTTCACTCTAATGATTTGTTTTTACAAGTTAACTGACTTTTCATGATATATATTGAAGAAACAAATTGGAAAAATGTTCATAATTTTAAGCAAGTATTGTTAATGTTTGCTCTAGTAATTTTTAATGCTTGTTTTTGAGGTCTAGTATCTTTCACTGCATCTACCAATGACAGTATCGTAATAGTTGTTGGTTCTGAGCGTGATCAGACGTTTTGTAAAAGAGTTTGAAGTTTTTGATCCTATTTGGAAAGTAGTCAAAACTACGGGGTTGGTATCTAAATTGCTGAGAATTTTCGCGTTCATGATTAGTTTACTAAGTTAACTCCAATTGTTCCCAATCTTCACAAAGTAACATATAAGAAAAAGTAAAAAGTAGTTTTAAGCAATGTTTTCTTAATGCTTGCTTAATAATTTTAAAGCTTTTTTCTGTAGCCTAGTGCCTTTCACTGCATCTACTGATGACACATTGAAATAGTTGTCAGTTCTCAGGGGAACCCCATGTATTCTAGTATCATTGATATCGCATAATTGAGGTCGCATCAATCATAGTATTTCAGAAGAAAATTAAGTCTGTGACCTTGTTACATCAAAGGCTGATGGTTTGTATATAAGTGTGTATAAGGCTTTTTTTAATCTAAATTCAAAACTGTAAAAGGCCAATTATTTCCGAAAAAATAAAGTGATTAAAAAACAGACTATTTAAAAAGGCTTAGACAAAGTACTTGTTAGTTACAAAAACCGGAGTTTTCTCACCTCCATCCCTCTTAAATTAGCAGAAAATTGGAACAAACTTAAAATGCGGAAAAGTTCGAAACTCAGAATCCTCAAAGTGCCGAGGATTCCGGATTTGAGACACTCTACTGTATACGATCTTGTAGCTAAAAAGTTTTACAAAACAAATGATCTACAAAGAAGCTCTCAACTTTAAATAAAAAAATTATAACATAAGCTTTTACAGCACAAAAAAATACTTTTGAAACATTAAAATATATTGTCTAAAAGTTTAAAAACTTATGCAATGCTTTGATTGTTGTTTTCCCATATGATCAGCTAACTTAATGAAAAAAAATGTGATGTCACTTCCTCTTATCAAAACTTTTTTTAATTATCAGAAAAAGGCTTTCAGTGATGTATCTCTAAGTGTGTGTGGGACAAGTATTATTACTTCCCCCTCTATTTTACTTACTGTGGTTTTACTACTGACAAGGTAAATAAACAAATATTTAAAAATCACAACAACCAAAAATACAATAGAATACTTATTTCCAATAAGAGCACAATATCTGACCACGAAATATAGGATACCAATTTTAGATAAAATACCATAATTATATTAAATAATATGCTCCAATACGATACTAATTTATTACCAATAAGATACCACAATAGGATACCAATTAAAAATAAAATACAGATAACAATAGGAAATCAGATACTAACTATAAGAAAGACCAAAATAAAGTATATATTGAATTAAAATTTATTTTTAAAAAAGTATGAGCACCAATAGAAGCTAGTAAAAAAGAAATTACTAAAATTCTCTAATAGACTTGATAAGAGAAAAAGAAGGGATCACATGAAAAAAAGATTACCTATTTGTTATATAGATAAAAAGTTGATTTCTTATTTTAATGTCATATATTGGACTGTCATTAATTATAATTTTCTATAATTCTAAATTATTTGTGTTTAATCAAATTACTTAGAAAAAATTTAGACCGTTTTCCCCACAGAAATTTTAATTAAAAACACTAAAAAAAGAAAACTGCAACAATAAAAACAAAAAGTAACAAAATTTCTTATTGTTAAGTTTAACAAAAGTAACATTTTTATAAACAAAATAATAAACTTACAATGTAATCCTGAAACATGCAGTGCAGGGAAATAGGTAACATGCAAAAATAAATGATAAAATTTAGTTAAAATAAATGCATTAAATAAGTACTAAATGAGATGTTACACTTAAAAGGATGGTCAGTCTCGGGCATAATTTTTAAAAATCCTTTTCTTTGCTATGTAAGCATTCTTTCACTAACAATAGCAATCATAATAACAAAACTATACAAATTTTGAGAAAAATATCATTTGGAAATTTAATTTTTAACTTTCTAAATTAATAATTAAATAATGGTTTATACTTTTCTTTTAAATTTGTTTCACTTTTTAATTATAACTTTTCATTCCTGGTGAAAACCCCTATACAGGAAAAGCCATACTTTCACAGAAGTTGAGATTTCAGAAGTAATGCAGTAGGTCTATGGGACTAACCAAAACTTTACAAAAAAAAGGCTTTCAAACTCAACAAGAAATCAAGTATATTGCAAAAAATATGTAATTTAGATTTTCAAATAAAACTCTTTAAAAATTATGCAGATTCAATACTACGTCATGTTTTAAATGACAGATTAGAATTAAATAAAGCTCAAATAAACTTTAAATCTTGCATGTGTCAAAAATAGAGAATTATGCCAGGCAAATAAATCTCTATGAGATTTTTAAAAAAATGAACATAAATATTACCCAAGCCGACCTTTTGTTTATGCTAATAAATTTTTTAAGTTGGTGCTTATCTCCGTCCCTTGACAACGCAGATTGCAGCTTCTTTAACCTTGCCTGAAGTCACTAGAGTCAACATGCCAGGCAGAGATCAGCCGCTGCTGCATATACCTAATGCCATTCTTCTTAATGCTCGAAAGCATTCAAACATGAATGTTCAGGAAAATATTTGTGCATACAAACATGACATAGTACAGCTGTGAAAAAAAAATAGCCCACTAGTGATTATTTCGGCCGTTAGTCATAATATGGAATCAAACATTTTATAAATTTAATTCTTTCTAAATAGCGCATGTATGCACGAGATTTTTTTAAATCACTTATATATTTTTAAACTTTATCATCGAACATTTTAAATGGAGGATTATGGTAAGAATCTTTGAAATTAACCAAACTGTAAGAGACGAACTCTTGGATATAATTATACAGATGCAATGCTTTTATTTTGAATAATAATATTTCAACTATGGTAAGTGCTCATAATATTTTTAAAAACATAACTATAGGCTTGTGTTGCATTTCCATGCTTTATTTATTTTAAATTACAAAATGAAAATTTCTATTTTACAGTAACAAACGATTTCGCATTTCAAACTGTTATCCTCTGCTCGTCTATTTTGAACGAGCTGGAAGTGTTTAAAAATATTCCATCGGAAAAAATATGAATGGTTATTAATGCGTAAAATTATCGTTTGCATGTTTGCAAAAAACAAAGAATGTAGAAATTGACTTTTGTTGTGAGGATCTTTCAATTAAGAACAAAATGGAAGGTTAAAAGGTTTGCTATTATTAAAAATATTATAAAATACTATGCAGTTAGAGATATAAAAATCTTTGAATCCAATTCATAAAATAAAATCCGTTAATAACCAGTAAAATAATCCATACCAATAATAATTTATTTACTTTTTTAAAGATAATTTATAGTTAATTCTGTCATTCTTAATTCAAAAATTCAAATTAATAAGTTTAATTTTGATTAGAATTAAATTAAGTTTGAATTTTTAATAAATTATGTATCAGAAAACATTCTTTATAAAAAAAAACAAATCTCATGTCCGTCTCTCTCAAATATGTAAACTTAAACTTAACTACAACTTTCAGCATGCCAACGAATGATTAATATTCTATAATAAATAAAAAAAAATTTAAAAATTGCATCTTTATAAGCAAGTTTACCAACTAAAACATATACCTAAACTTAAAACATATCGCGGCTCCCAGAAAAATAAATGTTGTTGTCTCGTTATTTAATGGCGCCCAGTATAGGAATCCTTGGCATACACAATTTTAAAATTTAAACTTTAATAAATAAACTTAAAATGTTAACTATAAAGTTGAAATAAACTTGCAAAAAGGGGGAAAAAATTAGGATTCATCACCATTAACTTTTCATCCCTTGCAGGGCTCCTCAACATATTCTACCCTATATTTTAATATTTTGCTTTTCCCCTTGGACGAACCTATAGACTACACTTGTCAATATAGAGATGGTCCCCCAAAGGACATCCAGTGATTCGATTAAATAACCCGTCAAATATTCATCCAAATGTAACAAAAACTTAGATTTAGGGGTTTTCGAGGGTGCTTAACATTTCTAAGTTATTAAATCTGGGTGTTGCTACTGGAAATTTTAAAGTTTGTAACATTTTTAATATGAAGATGGCCCCTTATGCAAATTTTGTGTAATGCAATTAACTCATAATGTTATTTATTCACAAAATCAAATAGGTTTGATTCCTTAGGATGAGTAACGGCCGAAATAATCACTAGTGGGTACTTTTTTTCCACAGCTGTACCTTGTTGTAAAAGAACCACGAAAAACCCTACCCTAAACCCCACGAAAAGGCTTCTAGAGGCGCAAGAAAAATGAAGTATGTGTTGATTGTTATGTTCACTCAATGTGTTGAAGGTTAGTTTCAACAATGTTCGAATTTGAACAATAAAGGAACTTTTATTCCTAATAATAACACCCCCAAGTTATAAACAAAATTGCATATATGCAATTCCAACACAGATTAAAACAAAGTTTAATTGAAGGAATTACTGTGTTTAAAGATGTGAAAAATGTTTTATCGTTACAAAGATTGCCAAAAATTATGAGCACATTTGCAATTTTTAAATTTTTTCACACTTCTCATAAAATACTAATAAACATGTCAGCTGCCTTTAACAACTTGTATCATGTGTTACACATTTTCATGTGAAAATATAGGCTGTAATGTAGTTCCATGGTAAGCAGTATACATCCAAATAAATAAAAAAAACAAGTTGGAATTTAAAAATTAGTTATTTTCTTTAAATGGTAATTTCTGTTAAAATATTCCCGATAAATTAAAATATTTCTTTAAAAGGCTAATATTTTTCTGGAGTTTTGAAATCAGGGTGCTCCACAGCAATTATTTTTTTAACTTTTGGATCTTATCTAAGTATTATACAATTGAATTAGAAACTAAATTCTGGAGTGAAAATGTGTGCCATAACACATGGTACAAGTCGTTAATAAAATTTTACATATATCTTAGCAGTTTACGAGAATTGTAAGAAAAAAATTGAATCGCAAAGTGAGTACATTATTGGTCCAATGACAAATATATTTTATTCCTAAATAGAGTTTTGTCAATCACTTGAATTAAGTTTATTTCTGTATTTGAATTGAATAGATTCAATTTAGTTTGTAACATAGGTGTGTTACTATTTAAGAACAAAAATACCTTTATGGTTCAAATTCTAACATTGTTGAACCTAACTATCAACACGATCTATTTTTTACAAGAAATTTTCTAAAAAGAACATGAAAACATCAAACAGCTTTTCTAACAGGTTTTTCGTGGTGCTTCACAGCAAGGTACAACACAATATTTGCATGTACGAATATTTTCCTGAACATTTATGACATTAATGCCTTAGAGACAATAAAAAAGCATCAGGAAGAAAGGCAATTGCAAAACACAGCAGTGGCCGATCTCTGCCTGACTTGTTGGGTCCAGTAACGTCAGGCCTGGGGAGAAGATATAGGCTGTGCTTTTAAGGCAGCGAGCTAAGCAACAATTAAAAAATTTAATTTTAAATAAACCAATGATTAGATTAAGGTAAAATTCATGTCCATGTTTTTCAAATTGCATGGAGAATCAATTTTAAAAAATATTAAAAATCAAAGAGAGAAGCAGAAAGGAAAAGAGTAAATTGATAAGCAAAATTTCAAGGAATATTCACTTGGTAGCATATAAGTATATACTAACCTCAGCATTATAAAATTTTGTCTTTACATCTAAAGGTTTGGACACCTAAAATAAGCAATGATTAAAGAAAGTAAGCTCATATTTCTAATTGGCACAGGCCAAAATTAGTATTATCTTCTTATCTATAAAGCACATTATTGTTTAGATGGTTAAGGTTTAGCTCAAATATCTATGGAGAGATAAATGTTACCTGTCACAATTTTCAATCATGAAATTGAATCTCAATAAAATCATAAAATAAAAAATGGCAAATAAATGGACGGGGGGATTTGACCAGAACTTGGTAAGTTAGAAGGAGTTATTTTTTAATCCTTTCAGTCCCAATGATGCCATTTGGCATCCTCACTTTAGAAAAAAAATTCCATCGTCTATAGCTATTTATGATATCCAAAAGCATATCATTCGATTCTTCAGCCTTTTTTTTATTAGAAAATATTTTTTATTAATCCCAATAGATACCAGCCCTATTATTTTTTTAATTAGAAAATAGCTAACTTGCATTTCACTTCATTTTTGAAAAGTTGACATAATTAAAGCACTGTTTTAACTATTTTGTTTGAAATAATCACTAAAACAATTTTAGGAATATGTTCAAATACTTTAAAATACATAAATATAGGTTCTTTTTGGTTAAAATAATTTTTTCAATTTGCTGTTTTCCTTTATTGAAAAGTCATGATGCCAAATGGTATCATTGGGACTTGCTGGGTAACTCAACCCTTAATGTCGACTTTGCTGTGCTGGTTGACAACTTCCTACATGCTTTCTTGAAAGTTATTTTTTCAATTAAGAAATTATCTTAAGTTAAATTTATGCATATTATAAACGATGCCTAGGTGGAAATCTGCAATTTTGTCACTGGATAAGGCAAGGTATATGCTAATAAATGGCGATTTTTCCGATGTTGAACTTGAAAACTCGTATGCACAACTGGATACAACTGTCGAAATTGTGAAAAATAAAAGTACAGGCGATGATGCACATTAAATATTCTAATTATGAAGGGGTTATTAACAGGGCAGTTGACACATGCCTAGCACCACAGAGTCCTTGGTCAGGAAAACTTAATTGGGCACGGCAGACCTTGGCCCAGTAATGGGCTGTTGCGCCGAGGAGTTTAGTTCATTAGATTTATGTACAATATTGATGTTTGTATTAATGTAATCTTCAAAAACTAGCTGTACTTCACCTTATTTTCATATTATAATATTTAATTACATGAAGTGCATACTTTTTGCGTTAAATTTAAAAAAATGTATATAGTACATGCAAATGTTTCTTAAAGTAATAAAAACTTAAATAATTACTTTTCAATAAGTTTCATGCTTCCAATTGAATATAACCATGTTTTGATTTACACTACTTAAGTCCCAATGATGCCATTTGGCATTATTTCAAAAATCAATTAAAAAATTAAAATTATTTTTTTTTCTTATGGAACTCTTATCTTAGACCTAAAATGAGCTTATTTTGTGAGTATCAGATTTTTCTGTAGTGTAGTAAATTTTTGGGACTGAAAGGGTTAACTGAAGTTTAAGAATTTATCTTTGTGTAAAACATCTACATTAAATTCCCCGTTGAGAAATGCACAAAGTATTTAAATTGAAATTATTTTATTTAGAGTTGTGTAGCCGATGTTAATTGGTTGAATTAACTTCAGACTAGAGCTACACAAGAACTAATGGTGTATTGGAAGATTGACTTTTTAGCTATAAGTATAATTGTCTATTGAAAGTCTTTAGTATTTCTGAATCAAGCATACTAATTCAAAAATGTAGAATGCATGCATATTATTTAATAAAAATAATTTTAAAGCTTTTGATTAATGATTAAACTTATTTTAAATTTGTGGTTTAAAGATAAATTGAGAGCTATCAGCTTATGTTAAATAATATACAAAACTTGTCTAGTCAGAATACTAAAGTAAATAATAAGCTGCATAGGCCTGGCACAGGTTAAATGGGTGGTTAAATATGAACAGATTGATGCCTATCCTCCTTTCTAACTTTGAATTTAAAATATTTATACAATCAATTGTCACAGTTTATTTACACAAGTTATTGATTGCTCTTGTTACATTAAATAGTCTGTTACTGTAAAAAAATTCTAAAATATCAAAATCCCTTACCTGAAACTTGAAGAACTTTCTAAAGTGCAACTTTTCGTTGTGCATTGTTGTATAGTTAACAGTACATGCTAATCTAAAAATGAAATTTTAAAAATATATATTGATTATATTAAAAAATATTTTTGTTGAAATCAAGATAATAACTTTGAAACATAACGTAAACACAAGATAAAAAAAAACAATTCATATATTTAGTCCTATGTGATGGTAAAATTAAAATTAATACTGAATTCCAGAAGTTGGGTAAGGAATAACTTTTCCTCAACTGTATAAAAAGAATATTGGCTAATTAGAAATAAACTGAACTAGACATAATGATAACAATTTACATAAATGTATAATAATATTAAATAGATATATATTTATTTGCTCACATGTGAGTTCCTATCTCTTTAACTTCATGAAGTATAACATCATCCACACTTTCATCAGGATTTAATTGTGTGAAAGAGCTATAATTCCCTCTCTGCCCAGAAAGAACAATTTTTTGCATGCCAATTTGAAGATCTGCCTATTTGATAAAAATGAACAGTAAAATAACCAAATATTTAATAATAAATTTAGAAATTAAAACCTAGGAAACACTTATAAATGGTTACAGGTCTATCCTTCGATAAACATATCAGTAAAAAATATTTCTATACAGTACTACTACATAGTTATACACAAATCTGGATTTTGGTTTATACAAAAATCCGATGTCATATGCAAGAACGTGCCGCGGTTTTTTTTCTACCAAGATGCAAAATTCCAAGCATAAAATTATAAGAACGGAATTTTCTATTCTACACATATCTTCTTTCAATAGGACAACAGCATAGTGTGGGACAACACATTTACATTTGCAATATAAAATAGCAAAATATGTAGATGTTTATATTTCATGCACGAGATAAAACAGTATACTTATAGATAAAGTAAGACTAAGAGGCTTACAAGTAAAAGCTTTTCTTGCTAAAGAAAATCTTAAAAAGCAGCATAATATTCAAGGGTGCTGACAATCTTGAAACATCATTTTGGGAGTTATTTTTTAAATTTCAATCCCGACCCCTAAATGGTTTTGTCACTCTGTATTTACAGTAACAATACCTTGTACAATAAAGTGCAACATAATAAATTTACAGGATATTAATTTCTGCGGCAGGGGCTTTTAAAATAATTTTTTAATGATTCAATTAAATAATAATAGATTTAACGAAATTTGCAAAGTTTGAACATAAACTGATGACCACTTTAGGACAAATATGACCCACTTAAAGTGGGTCATATTTGTCCCACCGTCACCCAAAGAATTTTTGAAAAGCAGGTTATGTTAATACCTTTAATAGTTTAGGCAACCTTGAATTTTCTTTAATTTGAAAAATTACATATATACTACAGTCGAACCTCATTAACGCGAACTCGCTTAACACGAACTGAAAGCATTTCCCCGGACTAATTAGCTATCAGCCAATGCTAAAAAAAATCTCTTAACGCAAAATCGCTTTAGTAAAGTTTAGTTACGCTTTTTCTAAATCCTGCTTAACCCGAACAAAAAAATCAGGATTTGACTTAATTTCCCTTTTAATTCAAAGTTTTGAATAACAAATGAAACAAAACATAAAAAAAAACGACAAACATTCTAAAAATACATTTGCCTTCTACTTCTGGTTCTGAGAAAATCATGAGATCTTCCATGATTCGTCAATTTTAATCCAATAAATGATTCGGCAAGTGAGATTATCCTTTATGTCATGAAATGCGTAGGTGTTTGTCTACAGAGGTCAAAGATAAAGAACATAAGAAATTAGAATTGGTCCGCATTTAAACTTATTGATTTTCATTCAAAATGAATCGAAAGCAACAGTCTATTTCTTTAGAAACAAAACAAAAAATTTAAATTATATTGACGATAAATGTTTTTTTAAAAAAGCGGAAATTGTGTCCAAATATGGTGTAGCTAAAAGCACCATTTCAATGATTTTAAAAAATGGGGATAAAATTGAAGCGGCCTATGCTTGTATGTAAACAAATTTGAATCTGCAAGAGAAGAATTTTAATAATTTTCTGTAATATGTTCTTCCTTAAATGAACTATATTAATTGAATTACTAATTGTATGCTTGTATTATTAGTGTATTACATTACAAAAAAAGAATATTTTTATGTTAATTTTTGAAAACTATTCACTAGTTTAAGGAAGAAAAAAAATTATGGTTAACGTGAAATTCGGTTAACACAAAATGTTTCGATGCTCCCTTCGAGTTCGTATCTGGGTTCGACTGTACTAGCATTATTTCAGACATTTTAGCATCACATTCACTCAGCATTTGACAATACTTCATTCATCTGTGGCGTAGCAACCTGCCGCACACACAACCTAAAATATTATTTACTCTAGATATCGCCGATTTACCACTGTAATACTAGATTAAGACAAATCACATAACAACATCATCTAGATTTTAACAAATATTTTAGTGAATAATCTGAAGTTAATTATTTTTCACCTTGATGTGACTGCTTATTTTCCCTCAACTACCGAGTTGAGGGTTGTTGTTATATCTTCGGTAACGCTACATGATTGATGTTCAATACAAGGTCTTATATTTCACCAAAAATAAGGCAAATTTATGATCCAATGCAATATTAATATATGCATAAACTAAAGAACACAATGAAAATGTATATATATAAAAAAAAAACTTCCTTGATGAAGTAAGCATTTTTTAAAAAATTCTTAAAAAATCCTGTTTCTAACGGACAAAATCATCTAAGAACAGGAATGTAGTGTTACATTCTGTCGCTGTCAGATTTCGAAAACTAGGTTTTTCTTTAAAAAAACACATTATACAACTGGGTAAGTAGAGGCAACCAAAAAGTGCTTTAGTTTTATCCCTTACAGATGTTAGGGAGAAAAACTAAAAACTTAAACAGTGGGTTATATTTATTCTAGTATCTCACAAAGGGTAAAATAAAGTTTTTTCTTACCTGCACTTGTACAGCAGTAACTACCTGTTGGCTGTCATTATGAACACTCATGTAGCAAGAAAAAGTCTCTCCCAAGTATATATTTCTGAATATATAAAAGGTTAATAAATAATTTTACAAGAAGCACATATTTGTGAATAATTTTCTACCAAATAAAATTCTTAGTTTGATAATAAAACTCATAAAACACATTTATCTCAGACTCTATGAGCATCCTTTAAAGGTTTTTTTCGTTAGGATTTTAAAAGATAGTACCCTCAAAATATCCACAAGAAAAAAATAATTGGGTTTCGGTGTTGAAACACTGATTTGAGCAATATTAGAAAACGACTATTAAAACTTATAATAATATAACAAAAAAGTGGAATAATATATTTACAATTAAAGTTTTATATTAAAAAAAGCATAAATTTTTACCCAAAACTTTGAGGCAACATTAGCATTTTTCCAGAGTTGCAATATTCTAGGTTACTGGGAGATCCCAAATCATCTTTCAATTCTTTATTAAGGATGTTGCAGGCAAAATACTTGGAGTCGGTAGCTAACGGTTGTGTGGTATAGAGAGAAGGTCGAGTCAATCGCATAACTAAAAAAATATATATATATATCCTTTTATCCCAAAACTAAATCAAGATAGCTTTTTCAGTAGGAATTTTTAAAATTAAGCTATCTAAATAAATTTGTGCCTTGTAGCAACATTTATGCAGGAAACAGCACTGAATTCTGTACATAGAAAGCATTTATAAGTAGACCTAGAAAAGCATCTATGTATATGTATATATATATATATATATATATATATTATATATATATATATATATATATATATATATATATATATATATATATATATATATATATATTAGATAGTACAATAAAGCAATTGAAAAAATATATAACATACCAAACATAATACAAAAAGAGAGAATCTTACCAACTGGCGCTAAAGCTGCCATAATCAGTAAAAAACAAAATAACGAATACAAAAACAAAAAAAGTAAACAAAAAATGAAAAAGGATATGGAAAGAAACCAAAAATAGTGGGAAAGGCCATTTCATCAGGAGGTAAAGGCCTTACGCCACTATTAAAAACAATACACTTTTCTGTATTGGGATGGACAGAGTCAAATAAAAAAATCCCAATTTTACCCCGAAGTGTACTGTGGAATTTCCAGAAGAGAATTAAAAACAAAATCAAGATTAAAAAACAAAATCAAAATTAAAAAGATAAAGACAAACTTACATAAAGCAGATGAAGCGAATAGAAAACAACACGAAACTTTGAAGCCAACCGCTTCTCACAAAATCCGAACTAAAAACTTAGGTGAAAAATTGACAGTTACAGTGTGGAAATTAAGTGCGGTGAAGGAAAAAAATTAGACTATGAGTAAAAATTTAGTGACGTCACAAAGAAAATTATTGCAGATACTTCTTTATAAATTTTGGAGGGAAATTGTTGTTGATAAGTGTACGATGGAGGTCAAGTTTTTGGGAATTTTTAAAGTTATTGACGTTGCAGATGATATTAATGCGATGTAGGTGATTTATAATGCAATTTCTATAGACTTTAACAGAAAGATTAGAATTCCAAGGAATGAGTCGAATAACATCAAAATGAAAGTCATTACGTTTATCATAAATGTTGGTATTGGCAGAGTTATCTGAGATCTGAATTTGTATGTCTAAGAATTGTAATGAAGAAGTGGAGCTATTGGTTTTCTTAAGAAGAAGTTCTGATGGGTAAATTTTGTGCCAAAGGTGTGTAAAATCAGGATAATCAAAACAATCAGGTCATCAACAAATCGGAAGGCAGTGAAGTTTAAAAGAGTGTAGTTTTTCTCAAACCAGTGTAAAAATAAATTTGCAAGGATAGTTGAAAAGGAACTACCTTGTGGTATTCCATTAACTTGTTGGTAGATTTGTTCACTATTGTAAATAAAATTATTAAAAATGCAAAAATTAATTAGTTTATTCCAATATTCCTGACTAATATTTAATATACTATTGTAATCATTATAATAAGCAGTGAGGACGTCTTTTAAGTGAAATAAAGGCAGGCTAGAAAATAAATCTTTAAGTCAAAAGTGTCAACTGAATGAATATTCTTGTTATGCAAGTGTTCTAAACAGGTTTATTGTTGTTAATAATCCAAGTAAAGCCTTCACGATAATAAAATTGTAAAGTTTGTTCAGCAAATTAAAAAAGATATCACCAGGTTTATTGATGTAAGTGTTGGAACCACAGGTTATAAGCGAAAGCTAAAGGTTTTGTGGAATTTTGGAGTGATGGTAACATAGGAAATTTAATGGAGGAGTTATTAATTTTAAAATATTATTGAAGGCAATAATCTTTTACATACACTTTTGTAGTCCAAATTGGAGAGTTTGTATGTGTCGGATGATTTTAGTTCATTGTCAAGAAGAGACAAGTAGAAGTTTTTACAAATGAAAGCATAATTATTGGAGGCTTTGTCTACTGAGTTATAATAAAATTATTTTGGATGTTTTGACAGAAGCTTTTAAGTGCTTTTGTTGTAGTGGGAGAATAAAATTATAAAAGTTGTTATCTATGAAGGTTTGAAAATGTTTAAAAAGTGTCCTTCCACATAATGAACTGTTCCAAAGGTGTGTTATACTGGTAAGAAATTTTAAGGATGAATTGTCAATATTATTAGAAAAGATAGCTTATATTTATCAATATTTTTATGGAAGATTGGTCGAATTTAGTGCCTTTTGAAAGGACATCCCTTAATTGTGATCTTCATTAAATTTAGGTCACCAGTGATGATGTGATTGTGATGATGATCAATGAATCTTATAATGGGGTCTGTGCAGCAGCAGTTAATGATATCACGGTGAGAGACGGTATTAGAACAAAAATCATTATAGTTGAAATGGATCTGCCAAATGAGTAGGTATTTAAAAGCTTTGAAATGTTTAGGTTCTTAATAGGAAAAGGTAGATATATTATTGATAGTATTGTGAAAATTGAAATGATCATAACTAATTGATGATAATTAATCATAACTGATTGATCTATCATAACTAATTGATGATAATAATCATAAATTGATGATGATTGATCATAACTAATGATCATAAAATTCCCAAAACTTGACCTCCATCGTACACTTATCAACAACAATTTCCCTCCAAAATTTATAAAGAAGTATCTGCAATAATTTTCTTTGTGACGTCACTAAATTTTTACTCATAGTCTAATTTTTTTCCTTCACCGCACTTAATTTCCACACTGTAACTGTCAATGTTTCATCTAAGTTTTTAGTTCGGATTTTGTGAGAAGCGGTTGGCTTCAAAGTTTCGTGTTGTTTTCTATTCGCTTCATCTGCTTTATGTAAGTTTGTCTTTACCTATGTTTTTGATTTTGTTTTTTAATTTTGATTTTGTTTTTAATTCTCTTCTGGAAATTCCACAGTACACTTCGGGGTAAAATTGGGATTTTTTGATTTGACTCTCGTCCATCCCAATACAGAAAAGTGTATTGTTTTAATAGTGGCGTAAGGTTTTTACCTCCTGATTAAATGGCCTTTCCCACTATTTTTGGTTTCTTTCCATATCTGTTTTTATATATTTCATTTTTTTGTTTTACTTTTTTTGTTTTTGTATTCGTTATTTTGTTTTTTACTGATTATGGCAGCTTTAGCGCCAGTTGGTAAGATTCTCTCTTTTTGTATTATGTGTTTGGTATGTTATATAATTTTTCACTTGTTTTATGTGTACTATATATATATATATATATATATATATATTCAAAATTTGAAACCCAACTGCCAGAGTCGAAAAAAAAACTGTCAGTGGCCAAAAAAGTTACCTGATATGAGCGGATATTTAAAAAAAACTAACAAAGTCCATTGGTTACACTATAGCCCTTTAATAAATAACAAGTTTAATTATTAGTATTAATATAGGATGGTTTTTAAATAAAGAAGCTAGCAAAAATAGAAATGCAAAAACAATATAACAATATTTTCCTTTCACTTCAAATGCCAAACATACACTTATTAAGACTTATATCCAAAAAATATTGATTTCAATACCAAGCTGGATATAAACTTTGAATTTCCATATAAATACAAGGTATTTAATGCTACAAATAAAATCTTCATAACAACAAAAATAATTTGCAGTTTCTATGTAAAATAATCTCACAACAGTGTAAACGTACATCGTCCTTGCATAGATGTGTGGGATTGGAGCTGAATTTCCAAAATCCAGAAAACAAATTATCCAATAGCTTGTTCACAATATTACTTTTATTGCAAGTTCATTATATGAAATAAAATGATGAATAGCTTATTACATGATTAAAATGCTATTATAAAAAATGAAAATTAACGTTTTGGTAAATGTTTACAATTTTATTAAATTAAAAAGTGATAATGTTTTCTCTTGTTTGCACAAGAAATACAATACTTTTAATAACATTTCAAAAATTAGAAATGCAATATATAATAATGTAATTATACAAAAAAAAACTTTTTACATTGTTTACTCACACCACACAATAATTTTGGGTTAATTTTAAGTTGACGGTGCTTCTGTCGCCAAGGGATTTGGCGCTTTTGTTGGGAGCGATAAACAATTTTTTTTGGTGATGCGGCATTTTCTGGTGAAATACGTTGTGGAATCTTTGTTGTGGCTAGGTGGCGATGGTTATACTTGAGCGGATGTTAGGCGCGTGGGATTTTTTGTTCTAAATTAATTATTGTCCAATCGCTGGCGCTGGTGATATTTGCGCAGAATTTAGGTTGCGCGGATGATATGCACGTGAGATTTATTTGTATTCTATAAATTACTTTTTGTTTTATCGTCATTTCGTGAGGTTTCGTTTTTCGTTTGCGTTTGGCTTTTGAACATCCGATTATTATGGATGGTGCTTATTTAAATTCGGAATTTTTTGCAAAACTAAATAAATTTATTTTTGATTTACTTTGTAAATTAAAAATTGCCCGGGGCCCCAAACGAGTGTTTAGGCTTTCAATGGGCCCTACAGTACTGCCCCATGTAGGATACTGATGTTTTTTTAGAGAAAAAAACATTGCCCGGAGCCCCGAACGCATGCATACTAGATTTCCACTCACTCTTGTAGCTCTAGGGCGACGATAATTTAAACTAAACTAAATTGCCCGTAGCCCAAACGCGTGCGTACTGGATAACCATTCCTGTAGCCTTAGTGCGACGATTTTTCAAACGATATTAAACTGGATTCCCACTCGTGTAGCTCTAGTGCGAAAATTTTCAAACAAAACTAAACTGGATTGCCACTCGTGTAACTCTAGTGCGACGAAAATTCAAACAAAACTAAACTGGATTGCAAGTACTAGCCTATTGTGTAGAATAAAGTTTGTTTTGTGTTGCCCAAAGCAAACCAAAACCCCGAGTCTGGTTTATTTTTTCGAAAGTAACTAGGGTTACTGCATCGGCGTAAAGGAATCTGGCAATGGGGAAACACGCGAGTTTCGCCAAGTTGTTGTTGTTTTTTAGGCCAAATCCCTTGGCGACAGAAGCACCGTCATCTTATTATTTACCTAATTTTGTTAAATTTTGATATTCTTAAATGTATTTTATGCCATAATATTATATTTACTCAGCGGGAAAATGCGATGCTTTGATATTCAGATGGTAGTTGAAAATCATAAGCTAATCAAAAATAAAGTTTACTAGCTGAAAGTACTACAGTCATATTTACCCATTTATATATATATATATATATATATATATATATATATATATATATATATATATATTATATATATATATATATATATATATACCAGAAAGAAGCAATTATGACCGATATCCAAATTAATTGAGATTTGATTTTGTGTTGCTCCACTGAAGTTATTTTGTGCAAACATACGCAAGACAAAAGCCCAATTAATTGAAAAAGCAATCAATTGTAAAATTTAGTATGAAAAGTACATTATTAAACACCGATTTTTGTACACAAATGGCAGCTTTACCTACCCTTCAAAGCTAGCAGATGCTCCTTTTCGCGGGTATCCATATCTAGAAAATTAAAATTTTATTGAACAACTAAGTTCATATTGTGTTTTTCGAAAATAAAATATGAATAATTAAAGAATGTATAGACATAAAAACACCTCTGCTTGTTTATTTTTACTTTAGATAGGTAATTTAAATGTTTCGACTGTCTATTTCTAGCATTCCGTAAGAAGTTTAAACGCAGCAAAATACACTTTGTAAGTTAACATTCTGGTCTAGTGACGAGTTCAACTGGGAAACTTTTTAGCTGATTGATACATGGTCGACAGACGTAGTAGGTTATATGAGAATAAATTACACATGTTTGGCAGAAAAAAATGCATTTTATTGCGCATTTGTGTACAAAAGGAAAAAAACACAATTTGTGCATGGTAAATTGCTCAAAACTCTAATATAACACATAGTTGTACTGCCACCTATCGGCGGTATGATTGAAGGAATCTGAAGGTATCGCTTTGCAGAATGCAGGTTAAGCATGAAGAGTTTCCTTGTTGTAGAGGCTCGCTGAGATACTTTCTTCAGTGTTAAAGATAAATGAAATATATTTGCGAAACTTAATTTCATAAGAAAATAAGCTCTATCATATCATGTTTTTAGGAAAAAATTGGATTATAAAATATTTTTTTTGTGAAAGTATTCTTAAACTTTAAAATATTTTTTAATTCAATTGTCCTGGACTCGTCATGTTTATACCAAATAAGTTAAGCAATTTAGTATCCATTATTCCCTCAAGATAACCATTCTTGAAAAGCCTCCCTTAGATATTGCAATTATCATCTATTAAAAATAATGATAATGATTCTTTTCTTGATAAAATTGTTTATGTTTTTATAACCTAAACAAGCGTTAATAAAATCGATTTGAACAATTACTACCACTATTTTTTTACAATAAATGTTTTTATACAAAAACTTGAGCTGTATATATTGAACAAGTTTGAATCTGTAAGTATTTTACGTAGTTTGAGGACTGTGCAAGTCTTTGAACTGATATCTGATGTATGAATATAAGTTTTACTGGCATTAACAGCGCTGCATTAACTATCAAATAATCGTTCGAATATTTTGGCGTTCATAACGTTTTTTGCCCTTAAGTTAGTGGTTTTGAAGTGCAGGATTTAAAGATTTGCCGCCCCTGTCCCAATATTCTCCGCTTCGGGAAAGGATAGCTGCAAAATAGGGTGGTATAATGAATATAAAAGAGGGAAAATACGTTTATATTTCAAATACAATATAATTAGATCATTTATAATATCCTCACTTACCCTGGTCTCATATTAAGGTGTAAGATGTGAACCACACAGCGACGACAAGCTCAGATAGCGGGTGCTATATATACGGTTTACGCATTAATGTAAATTATTTGTTTTCATTCTTAAAAATATTAATATCTTAATAATTTTTTTTTTGTCGAATGCCGCTTTAATTGGTCGTAAAATTTGCCGCCCCCAAAAATTCGCCGCTCTAGGCTACAGCCAATTTAGAAATCTGGCCCTGTGGTTTTGTTAACTAGCGGCGTTGTTTCGATGCCCATTTGGATTTTATTCTCTTGAACCAATCATTTCTGAAGCTTCAAAGGTTATTAATAATTTATATCATTTTATATTTGAAGTCTTTTAATCTTGGAATATGTTATTTAGATCACTACAATCTGTGTGAAAGTTGGTGTTTGTTTTTAAATTTCGTGCATGCAGGTGTGGTCGCATTTTTTTTCTTTCTTATTGTTGATATTTCTGGCATAAACTTTTTAGTACATTTTAATTCTGTAATTGACTTTAATTTAGTTTCTTTTAAAGACTTGGTTTTTCTTTGAAACTTGTGTATTTTCTAACTAACCATGCCGTTCTTGAATGAACTGCTAACGGTTGCGTTGGGTGCCTACTCAGGTGTCGGCTCGTCACTTGATTGTGGTTCTAAAATACGACGCCCGTCGCCAATAACCCTCGTGTAGCTCTAGTGCGACGATAAATCAAACTAACCTAACCTAGCCTTGAATGAACTGCCACCTATCGGCGGTATGATTGGAGGAATGTGAAGGTATCGCTTTGTACAGAGTGCAAGTTAAGCATGAAGAGTCTCTGTGTAGTAAAGGCTTGCTGAAAAACTTTCTTCAGTTTTATAGATGAACGAAAAATATTTGCTGAACTTGAAAAAGAAAGAAAATCTCTATCATATCATGTTATTAGGAAATAATTGGATTATGAAATAAAAAACTTGAAAGTATTTTTAAACTTTAAAATGTGCTTTAATTTAAGTGTTCTAGACTAATCATGTTTATACAAAATAATTTAAGCAATTTAGTTTTCATGTCGTCAAGATAAACATTTTGAAAAGCTTCCTTTGAGGCGACACTTTGATATTGCAATTATCATTTTTGAAAAATAAATAATGATATCGATTTTTTTCTTGATAAAATTGTTTATGTTTTTTTATAACCCAAACAACCATGCGTTAGACAAATCAATATAAACAACGAACGCTATTCAAAATTTAGATACAATTACGACCACTATTATTTTACAAGAAATGTTTATAGAAAAAAAACCCTCATTATTTCTATTTCAGGATGTTTTAAAAATGCAAACTTTTTTTTAAAAGTTATTTAATTGTTCAATAAATGTATCTCCTCTAAAAATTATCCCCATACCTAAAAATATTAATATTTCTGAAATATTTTTTCCTCTTTATTCCTTTCATTAAAAAATATAATTTATGTATTATTACTATTTTTTTTATAAATCTATTTAAAACAAAATACCTTTTTCAATAACATTTCTGTTCCGAAACTAAAATGTTTTGAAAACACTATATATGCTATATTTAATACTTATATAGGAACATTTCTTATGATCTGTGGTTATTTTACTTTCCATAAAACACATGTGTAGGAAATAGTTAAACTAGAAATTAAATAAATATTTGTGTAAGTCAAGAATTTTAATGAAGAAAAATATTACTTTCTATTAAATCAGATACAATGATTGGATTTTCTAAGTGAATGCAGCTAAATTCATTATTACATTAGCACACAAATTTCTACAAATTAAAATATTAAAAACATAATTCATTTTAATTCCGGTGTGAGGATAGTTGTGCAATATCGTGACCTTTACAGATTTGTGATTACTCAAATCAAAGCAACTCATAAAAAAAACGCGGCGCCAAAGTACCATTTTATCAGAATTCGCGCGTTTTTTTATCCCCCTCCTAAAAGAGGTAGACATTTTGGTTTTGCGCAGAATTCGAAAATGCGAAGTAGTCTTTCCTTATGGAATGTCTTTTCACTGTGGATTTTTGTAAAATTAAAGACGTCCTAATACTCCTTGACGCATGTTTTTTAGATCCCTCATAAACTCAAAAACTTATCATGTCTTCAATCATGTGACTTATCATGTATCAACTTCATGTCTCATAAACCTAAATCAGCGCCATCTGATAGCCGGTGTTAAAGGGTTAGATAAATAGATTCCCCTTAGAAGATAAGTACACCCTCTTCCAGTTGTATCGTATTTCGAAGGCGTAATTGAACCTATACACCACATGAAAGTGAAAATCACCTACGAGAAGAAGAATCTAGGGTTCAAAAACGATGAGTCGTTTTTTTTTTCTTTTGGAGAAAGGCGCACCGGCCCGAGGGCCGATGGGCCTGACCAGGGATTAAGTTATTAGTTTTGTTAACTAGCGGCGTTCTTTCGATGCCAATTTGGATTTTATTCTCTTGAACCAATCGTTTCTGAAGCTTCAAAGGTTTTTGATAATTTATATCTTTTTATATTTTAAGTCTTTTAATTTTGGAATATGTTGTTTAGATCACTAAAATCTGATGTGTGAAAGATAGTTTGTTTTTAAATTTCGTACATGCACGTGTGGTCACCATTTTTTCTTTCTTATTGTTGATGTTTCTGACAAACTTTTAAGTACATTTTAATTCTGTAATTGACTTGAATTTAGTTTCTTTTAAAGACTTGGTTTTTCTTTAAACCTTGTGTATTTTCTAGTTAACCATACCGATCTTGAATGAGCGAATGCTGTTGTTATTGACTCGAACATTTTAATTCTTGAATCTTTTAACTCACCGCCCGTGCTTTTTTTTGACTCAACGATTCTTCTGCTACGTATTTATATTATCATTCGACGTTTCAACTCTTTTGATGCACTTTGAAAATTTTGTAAATTACTTATGCTAACTTGGTGTCTGTAGTCGAAATTCTTGATTGATGTTGTCCACACACCTGCATTACCAACTCTGTTTTGGTATTTAACATGGCGAATTCTCAAATTGCATTCCACCTATATGTGATTAAATCCTTATAGCTTAAGAAAGCTATATAGGATCACATAAAAGTCATTCGAAGACAATAGACTTGCTCTTCATAGCAGTCACGACCACTTACATGAACAGTATCAGGTTTGTGCTTCAATAATTTCAATGTACCATTTAATATGGTTAAAGAAGTCATGCTATATCTTCAAAAATAATTAAAATGTACTATTCCCAACTGTAAATAATGAGATGGTTCTGTCACATAAGTAATTCATCGACACCTAAGCACTAAACCGACTGCATCAATTCTAATACTTCTCCAGAGGAAGTACCACAAATAATTAAAACACTGGATTCCAAAAAAGGTATCTGTATATGATCTGATATCAAATAAAGCCCTAAAAAATCTCTCCCAAAAGGTCATTGTACTCATTACCAAAATTTTCGACACATGTCTCCAACAGAACTACTTTCCAACCTAATGGAAAAGAACTTCATAATACATATATAAAGTCATAAAACAGTTACATAGTAAATTTCGGAAAACACTTAACACATAATTGTTCTGCCGCCTATTGGCGGTATAACTGAAGGAATGTGATGGCATCACTATGCAGTATGCAAATGAAGCATAAAGAGGGTAGGGTAGGGTAGGTACATATATATTCCGGCTTGTGTGCTTGATTAGAGACCCGCTTATAAGCCTTCGTCAAGTATAAGACAGACACAGAAAGAATTTTTACTGTCACAGAGAAAGGAAGTACACCCAGGGCGAAGGCGGGAATCGAACCCGCACCCATTGCAGCTCGCAGACTGCTAGCGTTATGGTCTGCAATCCAAACCACTCGGCCATCCGGGCCCCAAGCATAAAGAGTTTCTGTGTAGTAGAGGCCAAAGAGTTCTATAGTACGGTAGAGGAACGACTCGTACATGAGCTGCCATTGGCAGCCATGGCTCACTACGGAGCCCGAATAGAGTGGCAAAAGTGCTAGTTAAATTATAATTTTGATACTGAGAAAGGAAGTACACCCAGGGCAAAGGCGGGAATCGAACCCGCACCTGTCACAGCGCGCGGACTGCTAGCGTTATGGCCTGCGATCCAAACCACTCAGCCATCAGGCCCCACATGCCACCTATAATGTCTCCGTGTTGGTCCATCTTGCTGTTGAAAGGTTCAGTCTCTACCCTACTATAGAACTCTTGGTAGAGGCTTGCTGAGATACTTTCTTCAGTTTTACAAACGAAAAAGAAACGAATTTAACTAAAAATATGTGCGAATCTTGAAAAACGAAAATAAAAATAATAATCTATATCATGTTATAAGGAAATAAGTGGACTATGAAATAAATTGTTTTTCGTGAAAGTATGTTTAACCCTTAAAATAATTTTTAATTCAATGGGGTTGTTTCACGGAGGATCTGGCAATAGCTCTGCGGTTTTGTTTTCATGTCTCTTGAATTACTGTTGTTGTGGTATTCGGGAGTGAGTTTTCGAAGAGAATATTTTAGTTGTTAATTTTTTAAAATTCCAACTACATTCAATGCAAGTGTTCCTTGATAAATGATTAAAACAACCAACAGCACAGCAAGAAGTTGTAATTTTAAAAAAATAACAACTAAAATAACTTCTTAGAAAACTCAATTTCGAATTATCAATAAAGGTAATTCGAGAGACATGAAAACAAAACCGCAGAGCTATTGCCAGATCCTCCGAGAAACAACCTCATTGTGCTGGACCAGTCATGTTTATACATAGTTAAACAATTTAGTTTCATTGGACTATGGGCTCGTGGGCAAGAGGTACCGAGAGGAACGGTTATACATAATATAATTGATTTTGTCTTTTCAAAAGTATATTTAATATTTTTAAAAACCAATTTGATACATAAATGAAAAATTAAATACCGAATGGTACAATAGCTTTGCTCTGACTAAGCCTTCACGACACATCAGATCAAAACGAGTTAACCCTTTGTGTGATACTGAGACAAAATATAACCCAGTTTTAAGTTTTTCCGCCTATCATCTTCAAGGAATAAAACTAAACCACTTTTTATGTTGCCTCTACTTACCCAGAAGATGTTAAATGTGTGTTTTTCTAAAGAAAAAAAACCTAGTTTTTGAATCGTCCTTTAGAAACAGGATTTTTAAAACGTGATTTCTACATCGATGAAGTTTTTTTTGTTGAGAAATACAAATTTTTTATTGTGTTCTCAGTGTATTTATACAAAAATTAATATTGCATTGGATCAAAAATTAGCCTTGTTTTCACCTTTCGGTGAAATGTAAGAAATTGTATTTAACATCAATCATAATAGAGTGTTACCGAAGATAACACAACAACCCGTGTCTACCAAAAGGTAAATTAAGGTGAAAAAAAAAGTATCTTCGGGTTATTTACTATAATATTTGTTGTAATCTATATGACGTTTTTATGTGAGTTGTTGAAATCTAGTATTACAGTAGTAAATCAGCGCTACCTATCGTAAATAATATTTGAGGTAGCGTGCTTCTCCAATGATGAGCGAATGTGATGCTAAAAAGTCTGACATAATACTAGTAGTATATATATTATAAGTCATTTTTCAAAAAAAAAAAAAGTTGGCCTAAACTTTTAATGGGATAAATATAACTCACTTTGCGAAAATTCTCTGAGTAGCAATGGGACAAATATTACCCACTTTTATTCTAGTAACGAAGCTAGTAATTAATTTTCGGTTTGCAGCTTCTTGTTTCTTATTGTGTGTGTATACCTATAATAATATTTCTTTATAATTTATCTTATATCATAACTGATTTTCTGCCGTCCGCACAGTGTTGAAAGTTTGAAATGGCAACACTTTTTAAAATCTTTTTGTTTATTTGTTTTAGTAGAAAACATGTGGAAGTGACAAGAAAAAGAAAAATTATCAATTAACTTCTATCTATTTTCTTCTGATTGTGATAAAACTATTGCTGTGATAGCTATTAAGCATTCTGAATATTAGATCGTAAAAAAATGTCTAATTTCTTAAGATTCGTAATTATGGGGCCGCCTGGCTCTGGAAAAGGCACCATATCGTCCCGTATTGTTCAAAATTTTAACTTGTCATATCTAGCCAGTGGAGATATTTTACGAAGTCATATCAGACAACAGACCAGTAAGTGTAATTAATTTCTAAATGTGTTAAACTTACATTTGTATTGGTTTAGATGACTTGTTTATATTTAAAGTCCTTATTCTCTGTTAAAATTGTTCATGTGTCTTGAAGATTATATTTCCCTTGTGCTTCCCCTTGGTAAAATGCTTGATCCTTGAGAAAAATCTTCAAAATGACTATTTCACAAAAAAAAAAAATCAAGCATTGCATTACAATTAATTTGTTGCATAGTTAAAGAGAGCAGTTGCCTTTTGATTTTGTAATTACCAGAGGTTAGAAATCTATAAACATGAAAGAGTTGGGCATTCTTAATTTTTAAATTTTTTTGGTATATGAATTTTTTTTTGTACAATAAGACACAGTTAGCCTTCCCAGCAGAAAAAACTGACACCAAATAAAAAAAAAGTTTAGTAGGGACTAATTTTAATGCTGATTGGTTACTAATCAGAATAGAATCTAGGACTTGGGTTTTCAAGTTGGAAAATTCATGCATGGTGGCATGAATGCAATATTGAACATAAATCTTTAATTACAGTAGAACTCCAATTATCCAAAGCGGGGCTGATTATCCGAATGTCAGCGAAAAAATCCAACCCGGTCTACGTATTACTGTTGGATGTTATGCCAAGTACTTTTTTTGTACCTATCAAAAATATTACCAGGCATGGCATCCAACAGAGGCAAACAATAACAAATTGGCTGGTATAAAAGTTTTTATGTCATGTATAAACTTTTGTACTATTTGTAGCTGCTTTTATTTTGTGTACACATCTCTCATTTATTTAAATTTTTCTTTTTTTAATATATAGTGCACTGCAGTAAACTTTTTGTATCTATCATTCACCATAACTTCTAAAAGAAACCCGCATTTCAACATAAATTGAATAAAAAATTATTTTAAAAAGCTATAAACTCAATTTGCCAAATGGCACTTTAAAATTTGGATTTGGTTGGGTTGATTGCTAACAAAACTAAAAGTACACTATATCACAGCCCAACAATACATTAAGCAATTGAATTAAATATACCTTTTTTTCAATCGACTCCAATTATACGAATTTCCTACTATCCGATTGTGGTTAGGTCCCATTTACTTCGGATCATTGGTGGTTTTAGTTTCAGATCATTCAATATACGAGTCCAGAACCTACTGTACTGGTGGTTTTAGTTTCAGATTCATTCAATATATGAGTCCAGAAGTTATACTTTGTTTAGCAAAGTATAACTGTATAATGGCTACTTCAGTATTTCAGCAAACTGAAATAAAGTTAAAGAAAAGTTTGAAAAACAAACAAAAAAATAAATAAAACATTGATTGTGACAGTGCAACAAGTAGTAGTGAAAGTATAGTTATGGAATTTCAGGATTCTGATGACTCTATGATGTACGACTTTAATTGATATTAACAAAGACGAGGACTGTGTTTCATTAAATAGCTTAAAAGTGGATGATTTTGCAATTGTTAAATTTGTAACAAAGAAAAGAAGTGGTTTCCATATTGGCAGAGTGATGAATAAACCTGGAGATGATGATGCAAAAATGCAATTTTTACGCAGGAAGGGAAAATCAACACTTTTCATTTATTCTATTTATTAATGAAAACATAGTAAATTTTCAGCCGATTTGAACAATGAATGTATAAGTTGTTTTAGAATAGCCCTCAAGTGGCACTGGAAGCAAAAACTATTGTTAGTATACTAGGCTCCAAACATTGCAAAAAGGAAATGCTTTCCAGCGTCAGCCACTGCAGTGGGGTCAGCTTTAGGGGTCTTTGAAGACAAGAAGTTTCGTACAAAGAGCGTTGTTGACTCGCACTTTTCTATACGATGCAATTTTCCCCTTGTAAATAGCTGTTACAATGTTACATCCTGCGAAAGCATATATTGTTAAGAGTACATCTTTCATATCCCCAGTGCCTCGCTGAATGTCAGAAATAATGTAAAATTTTTCCTGTTGGTTGCTTTTCTTCAGTATTACCATTTTTAAATAGTTCTCTGAAGGTGCGTGGGCAGTCAACAAGACTACTAGTCTATGACTAAGTCAGTGTCTTGACCAATTACACAAGCTTTATATTTTCTTAGCTTCATCAATTGCTGTTTATATTATAAATAAGTCAGCATCGCCTGGTGCTTGATTAACTGTGCAACTACCTCTTGGCAAGTGCACTGTGAGGAGAGAAATAATGCCCATTTTGTTTTTAGAGTTAGCTAAAAATTCACTTTGATATTTACACGGATTGAGTCCTACTTTTACTTCAATGTTTGTGTTAGAATGTGATATGTGTAATTGTTCTTCATCTTTTGTGTTTCCTTGATGGTATCCATCAAAAACAACAGTAACTGGCCCATAATGAGAAATTATGTTATTTGTGAATTGCTCGCGAATCTGTTTGAAGGTTTCTGGGTGTCGAAAGACCACACAATGAAGGAGATGACCTCCATCAATTATGTTGGACACTTTCTCTGAATCTGGGATGATTGAGGTTTCATTTGAATCTAGACACAAAAGTCACCATTGAAGATTTGTTTCCTTTCCTCATCAAGCCAGATTCGTCAAAGAGGGATGGAGGATAAGCACATAGTTCATATCGAAAAGTTTATTCAAGTCTCTCATTACTTCTTATTGTACACGCCATCCGAAGTAAGAGAGTATTAGGGTTCACACAAACTGTGTTGTTAATTGTTATAGACTTGGTTCTAAAGGATAGATACTTAATAGCTAATTTTTTTTTTAAGTGATCCTGTCATTGAATGTTTTGACCTCAATTCCTTTCAAAGCTTGTGTTGCAATTTCAAATGCTTTATCACAGTTCACGTTTTCATTGGCTACAACCACTGTTGATAAGGAAGAGAATTCAGGTGTTTTAGGAAACGGATTGTGTTCTTTTAAAGCCAAAAAAAAAGTTTGCAAGTCTTTGCAATTTCTTTTCTGTCTTGCCCATCGTTGCTCCACATGCTCTGAAGAGACGCTACCCACACCTGTAAATTCATTACTTCGCAGAGCCGAGAACAAGCTGGCAATGAGCTGATCCAAGTTCCAATGGTTATCACTGTTATTCCTGTGCCTCCGGTCAATCACACAATGCTACTAAAAGATGTCATCAAAACCTGTTCAATAGTCATGTCACTCCAGACCAAAACTTTTTGATGCGTCTTTGAATGATGAAATGACCACAATTAACAATAATATCTTCAATGCTCATTGTCACAAAAATCTCCTTTTCTTCAAAAATGTCACACAAACAGCACATTCTTCTACTCTTCATTTATGTTTGAGCACAATGACATTTTTTTTATAATACATTATTTATTCTTCTGTTTATTGTATATTATCTTAAAAATTCTTATTACTTTGTTCTCTTTATAAGGTACTATAGCCTCTTTTCTTGACTTAGGTTATGGAAAGCAAGCTAAATCATTTATTGAAAAAGGACAACTTGTACCAGATGAGCTTATCACAAGTCTTATTATGGAACAGCTAGAAACTTTTTCCAAATCAAATTGGCTTCTTGATGGTAAATTTAGCATTTTTTTATTGTTTAAGTTTTAGTAATCAGAACTTTTATATGTAGGCATATTTTATTTATATAGAATTCAATACTGTTTTTGAAAATTAATGCAGAACTGTGTAGTATATCTAAAATGCTATCCATTTACTCATATTTGAATAAGCTATTGAAAATCATAAAAAAGCAAAATAAACCAGTCCCAAGGAAAAAGATGTTTTTACTGTTAAATATAGGGGGAACCAGGGACACATGACCAAACTTGTAGTTTTTGGCTTGCGACTTTTAAAAAACACTATTTATGGAAGTGCAATTGCAGTCAATTTATACTTTAATAAGTATTACACAATATATATTAGTATTTTTCTGAAGTATTAACTGCAATATTAGTAAAATATAAATTATTTAAAACTTTAGTTTTGGGTCATGTATCCCAAAGCATAGAGATACATGACCCACCCATTAGGGATACGTGACCTAACCCAAAAATTCGGTAGTAAGACTTAAAATTATCAAAATACTTTTACCTAATAATAAAATTAACATCATATTAGTTTAAATAGATTATATAATTTTTTAAGACAAAATTATTATACTTCTTATTTTTATCACATTAATTAGCCTATGCTTATATTAACGAACTTATCAAATTTAAACGTAAAATCTTGCCTATATACAAAACTGGGGATTCTTTTATTTTGCAGAGAAAACACAGGTGGTTGAAGAATCTTCTATTTGATCAATATCAACTTGGAATGTATTATCAAGTTCAGGCCATTTAAAACATTTTTCATCGATTCTTTCTGCATACTGAATTGTAAGCTCGGTAAAAAAAATCCCTTGTACTTTCCCAACAAACCTTGTACTCCCAGAAGAACCCAGTCATTTTTTTTGGACTCCCGTGATTTTTAAAAAAATTTACTTGGTCTACTTCTGTCTACTTTTGTGTTGTTTTCTTGGGTCATGTATCCCTAATTGGTTTTGGTCAAGTATCCCTAATTGCACTTTTTTTATTAACCCCAAAACAGACATTTGTGAATAATTACATTAGCACTATTATGCATGTAATTGTAACTAATAGCATGAACAAAACAAGTAACTAATTGAAAAAAATCTTTCCTTTAAACCAAAAAAAGTAGACCGAAAAATCTTATGGCTCCAAAAATTTACTTTCAGTGCATGAAAACGTATTTCTTCGTATAGCTAAACACATACTCAATGATTCAGTTGGTTTTTTTCACCATGTGGTCAGCTGACTGAAAGGAAAGAAGTGATGCCACTTCCAACTCATAAAAATTTTCCATTGCTGAGAAAAAGGCATTGGGTCATGTATCCTTATGGTCAAATGTCCCTGGTTCCCCCTACAGTAAAAATATATCACTGCAAAAATCGTGGGATGCTTAAGATTTTATAAATATTGCTATTTGTTTAGTTGAAATCTTTCAAATATAGCTTTCCCTCTGTCCAGAAATTTACAATATCTGGGCATTTTCAGATCTTAAGGTAAAAATTCAAAATAATTTGTGTATTTTCTTTTTATATTCAGATATCTATTGTAGTAAGCAAAGTGATAAATAGTAATCATCTACAAATATCTATAGGTATTTTCTATTATTTTTGGTTTTTCTGTTTGGAAATTTGCAAATGATCTGCAATCCCCAGAAAAATCCATTATCCTTGCCAATTCCGGATTTGAGATATTTAACTCTAATTAGATTTTATAGTTTTTTTTCGTCACTGTTATTAGGGGAGAGTGGCGGCTAATGGGACAAATTTTAATTTACCTCTGTATTTCAGAAAAATTACAAGAATTTTAATTTCTTTTTTTACAAGCTTATAAAGTGAACATTTTTTTCTTCAAAAAGTCATTGGTCAGAGGTTAACACATTACCATATTTTAGTTGTTGAACACTTTAAACAAAGATGTAAATGTCCAATTAGCCCCCATGTATGGGGTCTATTGGGACAGGACTATCTAATGGGATAGGGTGCAGGCTAACGGGACATGGTAAATGCTGTCTTAATTAAAATTTTTAAAAAAGGAATCAGGATAGGACATGAAAATAAAATTTGAAAGCAAACACTATTTAAATATTTGCACACAGAATGATATTTATTTTTTAAAAACAATTATTTCATATTAAAAGGGGAAAAATCAAAGTTTAAGATCAAATTAAAAGATGCTCGCATACGCATAGTTTTTTAATCAAACACTGGAGCGGGTAGTTTAGTGACTAAGTATTCTAAATTTATGCAAAACTTGTCATTTTGTCAGGGTACGCAAATTTAAAAACACTATTTTTTCTTCAAAAAGCTTACACAGAGTATTTTGTTTTTTTTACTTCAGAAATCAATTCAACGTAATAAAGAATAGTTTGCTTTCCAGCAAATTATACCAATACAAAATCGTTTATCTTCCGGCTATTAGTCACCAAGCTCTGTTCTGATAGAATTAATGAATTTACAGGTGGAAAAAAACAGCAATAAAGCTACTTAAACTTTTACTTATTATAGGACAAAAAGGATTGAAAAAACGTTTCAAAACTTTTTGACAACTTGGCTGAATAAGTTATTGGAGATTTATATAGCTTCTTTAGGAAAAGCATGCAAAGCTAGTTTTATTCGAGTCCCATTAGACCCCCACAGTAGTATTATTTATAAATGATCCAACACAGAACCCCATGTATTTCACCACTTTATTTGACATATAATACATCTATCTATGATATGTCTTCTGCCTAAAACTGTAATTTAATTAAAAGTTTTATTTAATACTTTAAAAGTTTAATAAAGGGTACAGTTTTAACTTGCTTTGGATTCCCAAAAATAACAATTCTTCTTGCAACTTCAACACATGCTTTTAGTGGCTGATGTTTGGTTTTTAAAATATAAAGCCTAACTGTTATCAAGCTATAGCGTAGAAACATTTGTAAAAAAATATATTATTTAACACTTTGGCCGTTTGTCCTATTAGCCCTACGTCCCATCAGCCCCCACTTTCCCCTATACAATTGAAAAATGTCCTAATAAATAATAGTTATGCTTGTTATTATGAATATTGAAAGCATTTTGTAAAAAAGATGTTGATTAACTGAAATGTTTTATTCTATATTAAAGTTTAGTATGTAAGTATAATTTTATCAAAATAAAATTCATACCATTAATATTTAATAATTCAATAAATGAATTTAGCATAAATATATTGATTATAATATGTATTCAGTATTTGTTTTAATGTATTTTTTTTTGTAGGATTCCCTCGAACAGTAAAACAGGCTATAGACTTAACTTCGAAATATAATATTACAATGGCTTTAAATCTAGCTGTACCTGATGATATAATCATTGAAAGATTGGAAGGACGATGGCTGCATCCCCCCAGTGGCCGGATATACAACACTTCTTTTAATCCACCAAAAGTTTCTGTAAGTTTTTTATGTTGACACATTTAGTAGGGGTTCTACTGTTGTTTACAGTAGTAGGTATTATTAACTCACGTACAGTGATGCGAGTCTGGTATATACCCAGGGGGTAAGGTATTTTATAAATGGATTTACCCTTGGCCTGGGTGATCCCCAAAATTATTTATCACTAACTTATTTCTATGCATAAAATTGTTTTAAATTTTAATAATGTTATAAATACTCTTTCACGGACACAATTCACCACAAAAATTCAATGTAATTTTTATTCTTACTATTCTAAAAATATATATTTAAAATTATAAATACCTAGGCCAGAAGTCTGTGACAAACTAAATTGAAACATTAGTTGTAAAGTACATATATTTGAAACATCAATGCTATAAACAGCTTTATAGAAAAGTAATTTATAAATTGTAAATTAATTGCCATTAGGCTCCTATTGCTAAACAACTTTTCTTAACAAATGAAAATATGTTGATAAATATAATTACAAATCTAAAAGAAAAAAAAATGAAAAAATGTTAAATTTTGATTATTTTCAAATTAGTTTTTTATACAATAAATTCTGTTTTAAATTATATAAAAAAATTAAATAAATGGTTTAAATAACAAACAAAAAACTCTTAAAACCAATGGTGAAATAAAACAGAAAATTTTTTGTTATGAAAAATATACTTTAAAAAAGAAGTTACAAATGGAGGTTAATATAGGATAGTTGGGTAATATGGAATAGTTGTTTACAAGAATTGAAAATTTAATTATACTTCCAGAACATAGTTAATTTTAACTTAAAAATTTCAGATGATACATCAGAATGGAACAATATAGTGCTACTCACTACAGTTATCTTTATAGTAGGTTTAGGTCATTCTAACTTCAATTTATAAATTAGGGGGTCTCTAAATGTTGAGTTTTTTTTAAAGCTTCTGACTTCAATCTTTTTCTTAAGATCATCCTACTACTCTTTCTTCATATAGGGAGTAGATTATTATAGAACAATATCTACCTCTCCTTCCTCTATTTACGTTGTGTAATATGGGAAAACCTAGTATTTCATAATACCCGACATGCCATCTTGGATTATGAGTCATTTTACTGACGGATAAAACATTGATAGCTAAAAAAAGACTGCCCAGTATAACAAACTACTATTATTTTAGTATACATTATTCTTAACAACAAAATTTAAAGTCTCATGATTATTAGTAGATTAAAATCTTTGAACGCTTCATGGCCAAAACTTTCAAATATCGCAAAACACACTTTTGCTTGCAGAGACTGTAATGACAACAAGGAGTTAACTCTTTGTGCACAGTATCATGGGGGATTTCTTAGATCTTTCATGGCATTCCTTGTGATGGTAGCAGGAGAGAGAGGGCTGAAACTTTGGTATTCCATTTAGTACAATAGACCAGTGGTCGCGGTGCTTGGCCCTGACGGGCCGCCCCACTCAAGTCATAAGTCATTCATTGGTATTCCATATTCCCCGACTATTCCATAATACCCTCCTCTCCTATATAAGTACTGTGAGAGAGTCTGGGAGGGGTGAAAAAAGGCATAATAATTAATAGTTAAACTAATCAATATATTTTTTTAATTTTAATACATATCAATAGCAGAAAAAAGTACTTATCATAACTGACAAGATATAATAACTAATAGTCATAATAAATTGTAGAATTGTTAAGTGATTTTCAATACACTTCCTTAGTTTTAAATGTCAAATAAAAACTTATCAAATTATGAATAAAAAAGGATAAGATATATACATTTAGTAAATCTTCTTAGAATTGACAATATGTCCTGTTACTTCCGTTGATAAAGCACACAAATGCAGCCAATAAAAAACTTTAAGTTTGAATATGCTATATTGCTTTGACAGAGGGATAGTTATTGGACAGGAGTTTAATTGTTCGACTCAAGCTTTATTCATTTAAAAGTTCAATGGATTTTTTTGGCTAAGGACTATTTTAATAGTAACTTATAATAATAACTTTTATTATCACAAAAAACAACAACAACAAATTAAAGTAAACGAACCGCCAAGGGGAAACATGTAAATCCCGTATAGGTGAAATAGAAAAAATATATAATTTAAACAGACACAAACACAAACAACACAGAGAAATGATGAAAAATAATAAATAAAGCAACAACAAACTGCTTAACAAAATATACAGGTTTGGCAATAAGCTGCATAATAAAAGAAGAAAAAAATTAAGAGCTTCAATAAAGTGAGAAATAAAGATCTAAGTCGTCGATATTGATCAGAAGATTGAAAAGTATACGTTTAAAGGTAGCATAATTATTAATATTTATGAAATCGATGGGAAGTCTATTGTATAATTTAGGAGCGAGGTAGAAGAAATGTTTACAAAATATATCTTTATGGAAATTTGGGATTTGGAAAACATTATTTGATCTAGTGCTATGGAGATTAACTTTAAAACTGCAAAGATGTTTATTGCGATGGAGATAAAGTATAATACGAAAGACGGCGTTGTATCGAATTGGTAATATCTTAAGAATTCTAAAATTAAGAGGATAGTGTTCTCTATTTATGAGTTTTAAACATTTGTTTTGTATAGAAATTAAAGGTTGCAAATTTGATCTATATTCACCTCCCCAAATGATAGAACTATAATTGAATAATGAATAAAACCAAGCATAATATAAAGTTCTTAAGAAAGATGAATTAATTTTGTTTTTAAGGTGGTAAAATTTAAATAAGGCAAAACGTAATTTTTCCCCAACTCATTGATGTGAGTTTTCCATTTAAGGTTAGAATCTATATATAAACCTAAATATTTAATATTGTCAACAGATTGAATAGTGGGACACTGACAAACACTTTCAATCTTGCTGCAAAAAGCAGCGTAATTTAAAATTCAAGTTCAAGTGGGACTGCTGTAAGCTGAAATGAATATATTTTGTTTTGTTAAGATTTAAAGTTAAATCATTTGCATTAAACCAAGACTCTCTATTAAATCAGATTCAATTTGGAGAACCAGTTCGTTAATATTTTAACAAGCATATTAATAATAAAACTGTATCGTCAGCATATGTTAACATTTTTCCAAATAGTTTCAATTTACAGAAATCATTTATAAAAATAATAACGGCAAATTAGATCCCTGGGGGACTCCACGATTTGTTAGAATGTATTCACTTAAACTATCACCAATTTTAACTCGTTGCGTTCTATTAGTTAAATAAGAGATGAACCATTTTAAAATATCGCCTCTAAAACCTGATTTTTCTAATTTGTAAATGAGTATAGAATGATTGACATTGTCAAAAGCCCTTTTTATATCCAGGAAGATAGCTACCGTAATTTCGCTATCATCAATATTTTTGTAAATAAATTTTGAAAATTCAAGAAGAACCATTTCAGTAGAGCGGACTTCCATAAATCCATATTGATTACTAGAAAAGAAATTAGTAAAGTTCAAAAATTTAAACATTCTTTTGTTAAAAAATCTTTTCAATGATTTTCGAAAAACAAGGTAAGATAGGAATAGGTTTATAATTCATAAGATCGTTTTTATCGCCTGCTTTATAAATTGGAGTGACTGTAGATCGTTTCAATGAGTTGGGGAATTCACATGTAAGAAAAGATGAATTAATAAAATTTGTAATTAAACTAATATAATTAGAAGCACCCAATTTTAAATACTTTAAGGAGATACCTTCATAATCAAAAGAATCTAAATTAGAAAATGAGTTTAAAGCATCAAAAACATCAAATTCAGTAACTTCATAATAAACAAAGGAGGATACACTATTTACGAAGTATCTTTGGTTATTTTCAATACCAGAAGAATTATGATTAACATTATTTAATATAGCATTAAATTGGGAATCTAGCACATAATTATTTAGACTGTCAGGTAAAGTACAAGATTTAGAACATTTATTTCCAACACAACTGATAAAATTCCATTTTTCTTTATTTGTGCTACAAGCTTCGAATTTATTTTTATAGAATTGAGTTTTCGTGGATTTAATAATGTGTTTTACTTCAGAAGCGACTGTTTTATAAACAGTTTCGAAAGGATATTTTTTATATTTATAATATATAACTTTTCTTTTCTCTTGATGAGACTAAGGATATCGTAGGTCATCCAAGAGTTTTTAAACTTCTTTCTAGACAGATGAGGATATTTAAAATTATTTTTAATGTTATTTAATTCAAAAATTAAATTCTGATATTGATCATTAAGACTAATTTTGTCGCTAAAGATAAACTTGTATGATGTTTGATAATCATAAAACTTAGAATATAGTTTACAAAGATAGAGGAATATGATTTAACCACTGAACATTGTGAATCTAAGTTAATTTTGCATAGTGTAGGGAAGTGATCAGTAATATCAGTTAATAATATTCCGGATTGGATTTTAAAAACATTTGATTTCACAAAAATATGATCTATGCACGTAGACGATGATACCCTGATCTGGTGGGTTGATTCAAGTAACTAAAAAATCCGTATTGAGATAAAATACTCAAATATTCTAAAATACAGTTTTCAATTAGAAAAATATTGATTTTAATGTCTTCCATAAGTATGATGTTTTGTTGATTCAGCATAATTAGGGCATTTTAAGTTGAGAATTAAAATAATCAATACTAAAATCATGATTACGATAAATTGAGAATAAAGTATGTAATAATTAAACTTTTACTATATAACAGAACAACTTCAGCTGAAATAAAAGTAACATCTATTTTAGAAAACTCTAAATCACTTTTGGTAAACACGGGGCTGGGGAGCCCAGTCGGTTAGGCATTCGCCTAGCATGCGAAAGGTCCCAGGTTCGGGTCCGGGCATCGCCAAAATAACTGCCGACCTATAAACGGCCCGTGGAGCCAAAAATGTCCGACGAATAATACCCCGTGTAGAGGGAGTGCACGTTAAATATCCTTCAAAGTCCTAACGCTGCGTACGATGTCGCCCTTAACGGTTGCGTTGGGTGCCCACTCAGGTGTCGGCTCGTCACTTGACTGTGGTTCTAAAATACGACGCCCGTCGCCAATAGCCCTCGTGTAGCTCTAGTGCGACGATAATTCAAACTAAACTTCTGGTAAACACAGCAATCCCACCAGACCGATTATCACCTCTACAGCAAAAGAAAGAATCATAACCTTCAAAACCGTAGAATGACGTTTCACATTCATAAATACAAATTTATAACAAAATTATAACAGATAGATTTCTAGAAATTTAAAAATAAAAGATTCCAAACTGGCATAGTTAGCCCGAATACTTCTGATATTTACATGAAAAATTTTAAACACCGACTTACATGGAACGGGTTTTAAAAAGGTGCTTAAATCATCCAAGTTATTGATAGTCCAGCAATCAGGATCAGGTACACTTATTTCATTGGGTAGGAAGCGGGACATTTAGGTCAAGAATTGTTTTAATACGAATAATCTTGGGTGATTCGTCTTTTCTCATGAAGATTTTACCGTCCCTCGTCCAGCAGAATTTAAATTGTTGATCAATTTTATTTTTTCGGGCATGAAAAAATAGTTGTTTGAGTTCGGGAGTCAAGTGTTCGTTAAAGTATAGAGGCATTTCGGGGAATCTGGAATTTACTTGGTGTGCGGTGAGTTTGGAATTGCGAAGTTTTTTCAATAGATCATCACGAACCGATTTTGAGGCTATTTGACAAATAATCGGTTTTGGCTTTCCTTTGTTGAAACTGGATACTCGATGTAGAGCAGTAATTTTATCCACAAAACTGACACCAGCAGCTTCTTGAAGGTTTTTCATGACTTGGATGAGATCCTCTTTTTCGGATTCCGGCAGATTAGAGATTTCCAAGTTGTTACGGCGCGAATATTGTTTCAATTCGATAATTTCTTGTTTGAGTTCTTGTATTTGCTTATTAGTATTAATGTTATTATTTTCAAGTTGGGATTGTTTGCTTTGTAAGGCAAGGTTACTGTTTTGGAGGTCGGCGATAGTGTACATTAGATCATGTGTAATAGAACTGTTCTGTTTAATCGAAGAGGTCAACTCGTCGAATTGGTGGTCATAAATGCTTTTAATATTAACTATTTAATTTTAAAATTAATCTCACCACTGTGTCATATAAAAAATCATGTTTTTTTTAATTATCTTCCGTCGAATAATTTTCCTATTTTTACCCTCTTATATAGCTTTTTAAATAACTTGGGGAAAATATTGCTAAATTTATAAATCCCCTGGTCAGGGTTAGAAATTCACAATCGCAAAATGCGACCATTTTTTTTTTTGATTTTGCAACAACAAAATAAATTTAGTTGCAGTTATCGCTACCAGTTTTACAGTTTTTCAAACATTTCCAATGCTAACTTTTTATATTGTGGTTTCCAAGAATCTCGCCAAAAATAATTATCTTAAAATCAGAAATCTTCACCAATTCAAAGTTTTTCTAACCATTGCTGTAGTTATATAATTATGAAAATTCGGCAGTCCTAAAATCGCTCTACATTGATCTACAAATTTTGAAACTTCGGTAAACTTAATAAAATCTCCAAATTGGGGTTATTGTAAAATCCCCAATTTGTGGTGATTGTCAAATATAGAAACTCTGACAGAAACTTAAGATATCCACGAACTTGGGCCGTAGTCAATTGTGATTTCCTAAAAGGGTGAAACTCTTGTGATTTCATAAAATTGCAAAATTCCGGTGACTCAATAAACACGCAAGTCCGGCAATCTTAAAATCCTCCATTTAGGCTCTCTAGACTCCAAAAATGGTGGAGAAATCATTCAAAAAGTTTTTTAATTCAAGAAAATGCTCCTAGGTAATGGGCACTTGCTCCTAGTTCTAGTTTTTTTTTAAAGTTAGTCGCGCAAACTGCTTCTAAATTTCTTTATCCAATTTCGAAGAGTGAAATGTGTCTGTTTTTAGACCCTTGGCAAATTAAAAAAAGGCGAACACAACAAAACCTTCATTTTCAGTGTGTCCATTTGCTGATATTCCCGTTAAAAGTTACAAAAACATTTATTGTTTTGTCTCTTTTTTTTATTGTCAGCATTTCAAAAATTTTCTTTTAACAATTGTCCTAAAAATTTAGTCATTTTAAAGAAATCAAAATTATCAAATTTAAGTTAAAAGTTTGAATCCATTATACACTATTTTAACAATTGTTTAAAATAAAAAATAATAATTAATTAAAAAACAATTTGTTTGTCAAAATAATTAACTTTCTATAACAATTGTATTTTAGGGTAAAGATGATATAACTGGAGAAGATTTAGTGCAAAGAGAAGATGATAAGCCTGAAATTGTCTTAGCTAGGCTACAAAATTATCACAAAGGAAATACCCCAATTTTAGAATTTTTCAGGTAGCCTTGCTTATCCCTTTAAGACCGAGCTATCACGATCGTGCGGGTAAAAAAGAGAATGTCAAAAATATCGATACCGAAGCAGCTGACGTGTACCATTCGTTATATGTATAAAAAATGACTTTGTTTTAAAGGAGTTGCTGGCATTGAGGCTGTTTAAGGCATTTTTTCGATAAAACTCTAAAATTTAGTCTCATAAACTTAAATCAGCGCCATCTGATAGCCGGTCTTAAAGGGTTATTAATTTTTTTTGCATGTTCTAAAAATTAACTGTATTGTGTTTCAGAAAATTTAAACCTTCTGTGTTTTGTAATAATTTCCAAAAGTTTTATTTAAATTTATAAATGTTGTTGGGTAAAAATTAGAGAATCAGAGAGTGCCATTTGAATAAAATATTTGAAAATGTTATGTTTATTTAAAAGAGGTGATTTACAAAATAAGGGAATCATTTGGCAACATATTTGATTTTGGTGAAAAATATTTTAAACCCTTTGTTTAAATATAAAAGATTTGTAGAATTACTATGTTACACAAATAATATAATTCTGTTGCATAAAAACATAAATATGAAAAATAATGTTAATAATATGAAATTATATGCAACAATATATTATATGCAACTATATGAAAAATAATGTGTTTAATAATATGACATTTGCATTTTATTAAAGGATTACCTATATAAATCATCAAGGTTTGTTCTTGATAAAAAATTAATATATAGTAGCAGTTTAATGTAGTTATAATTGGTCCCTTAAAATCCTACAGGAAATTTAAAAGATGTGAATTAACTATGTTTTAATCAGTTATATATATAATGTTAGGTATCACAGTACAATCTTATAGTTAGCTCTGGCGAACCTATACACCCAGACACATACTTCTCTCACTTTCATCAAAGCTCTAATAAAAATTTAACTTTTTCGAAACCTACTTGCAAATTGACTTAAAAATATACTTAAATATTTTAATAATCACTTATATAATATGTCAATCTGAACAATCTTACCTTTGAAGTGTCATAGATTCTTTTTTAAAATTTCTTTAAATTTATAAACTTTCAAAAATAACACAATACATGCGTTAAAATCCAAATAATATGCAGCTCTAGTGTGATGGCCGGAACAACCATCATAGTTATAATTCACAGTAGTAGCTTAGGTACGCAGAATTGCAGTCTACAGAACAATCAATGAAGAAATTATCACCCAAAACCATAAAATCCTGAAATCGATACCAGACGGATTTACGTCACTTGAAACATGTAAATTATTTTTCAAATAATGTATTTAGTTTAAAAGGTAATGGCTACAGAATAAAAGTATTTTCGATTTAAAATTTTGTTTATTTCAATTTCTTCAGCTGAATGGCAACACGAAAAAGAAAATGATCGGATTTGTGCAGAAGTGGTGTAGTTTTTTCAGAAAATTCGAATTTTCTCTAGAAATAGAATATTAAATTGTGACTAAGTACAAACTACATATTTTTGCCAAGTTACGACACAAACGTATCTACTTATCTTGTTTAAGGTCTATAAGGTACAAGCACACACTCTTATAATGTGTCTAATTTTTTTTATTATAGAAATCTATTCTATTATAGATTTTTTTATAAATGTTTAATTTTTTATTACCATTCTTTTTTATTCCCAGTGAGAAAAAAATATTAAAAGAGTTTGCTGGAAAAGAAACAAAAGAAATCTGGCCAAAAGTACAACTATGTATGGATGACATTTTTAAAAACCACAGTAAAATGTGATATATACAAGTTTCTATACAATTATATTATAAATTGAGAAGTGATTTTTATGTTACTGCACAAATTCCAATTTTATTTTTATACTTAACGGTTTTCATCAGTGTTATATTCTTACATTTTTAAAAAGCTTAATGGTAATTTATTTTTAGTTATTGATAATAATCCTTAATTAACTGTAATGATAGAAGCTGTGAAAATGAAGTCACTATAAAAAAACTGCGCAACTCATTGAGTTAAGGATAATGTCAGCTTCTAAGATATGTCAAGATTTTTTTTGTGCCAACGAATTTTACTCAAGAGTTCAAAGCTTTCTTTTTATTTAGAACCTGATTTTATAGTTTTCAATTATATCTAATTGTATAATGTGCATCTGAATGTTGCTTTATCAATTTTCAACAAATTTTGTTTTTGCAGAAAGAGAGAGTAAGTGTAAGACTGAAAATTATGTTAGCATATATTTCACTTAATAAATCTTATATATTTTTTAATTGAACAAATTAATTTTTTTTTAAATCATAAATTTTAGATATTTTACCAATCATTATTAAAAAATACTTTTAAATTTGATTGTTATACTAATTGAATCAGATCATGGATCATTAATCTGATGTATGGATAATTTTTTCCTGTCAACTTGTTTTCTTGTATTAAGTTTGCTATTTGGTGTGTTTTTTTCCAGAACAAATTTTTACTCAAACTTATTTTTGAATGAATTTTAGTATCTCAATGCAGTACAACTTTGAGGTAAAATATTTACAGAATTTTCTTGTTACTTTTGTAGAACAATAATTGAATCAACCTGAAATAATAAAAATATAATTTATTCTTGTTTTATTTTCTATCTTAAAATTTAGATAATATTTAAAGGTAAACAAGTAGGTTTGTAACAGAATCTGTCACTTAACCCACTTCCACACAACAGTTGTGTTTAACAGGTAAAAAGGCGACAAACACAGCATTAATATTTTCTACATTAAACATTTACATGCTAAATTTGGCTAGTTTCATTTATTTTATTTCGAAAATTCAATAATTATTGCTTATCGTTTGCAAAAATTAATTTATATTTCAAAGAATAAATATGTAATATTCCTCGCTTAAATAGAATTAAAACATTTCATATCAACATACAAAGAATCTCGTAGTGAAATATATTTGACGTCATTTCAAACTGATCGATGTCGCAAAAATAAATTGTATTTATTGTCTAAAAGAATTAAAGTTTCTTGAGCGATTGTTGCGAATGGTGATTTAATTCTAATAAAAATGGCTTCTTACGCTTTTTAAATGAGCATTAAATTTTGCAGTTTTTTTAAATAATTGAAGTTCGAATTCTTTTCTGAAATTTTCAATGTATTCTAATTTCGATGGGCTGAATTTTTTGACACTGTTGTATCACACTTGTCCGTAGCATCTGTAGTTTGGGATATGAAAGTGGGTGACGGACAGACAAACGGACTGAACGATTATAATACCTTCCATTTTTTACGTTATAAACGTAGTGTAGAAGCTAAAAATAGTTTAGTAATGTTTTACATGGTTATCACATGACTGGTAACCCAGGAAGTTTGTAAATCTTTTGAATATCAAAAAAATTAAATTATATATATATATATAAAATTGGCTAACAAATTTTCAAGAAAAAACGTAGGAGCAATGCATTGTATTCTTAAACCTTTGATCTCAATGGCGAGCGCAGCTCCTGAACTGGCAGGTAAATTAGCATAATATTTCGGAGAGTGCTTTTTTAATTTTTCAGTTTCTGTAATATGTCAATTATTGTGTTTATGCAGATTCCTATACATCTTCCTGCATTTTTCCTCTCGCAGAGTGTCGGTAGTTTCCCAGGCATTGGGGTTGTATGTATTGTACTCTATGGTGGGTTTAATGGTTTCCTGATCTTTTAAGTGCCAACGATTTCACACAGATCCCAGATAGTTGTTTCTGCGATTTTGCCTTGATTTTCTACTATGCCCATGATTGTGGATTGTTTTCTATTTTATAAATTCCAAATCTCTGTTTCATTAATTTGCCTATTATTTCCTCATTGTCAATTTTAAAAGAACTTTGATTGTGGTCTTTACTCAATGTTCTGATTAAAATATTCAATATTCTGATCAAAATGTTTGGAAGGAATTCCAAACTGTTTGAGTTTAAGTGATTGGCCATTTGTGGATACATTGTCATCAGTTTTTTATTTGTAGAGTCAGGGGCTGGGGAGCCCAGTCGGTTAGGCTTTCGCCTAGCATGCGAAAGCTCCCAGGTTCGGGTCCGGGCATCGCCAAAATAACTGCCGACCTATAAACGGCCCGTGCAGCTAAAAATGTCCAACGAATAATACCCCGTGTAGAGGGAGTGCACGTTAAAAATGTTCCAAAGTCCCAACGCTGCGTACGATGTCGCCCTTAACGGTTGCGTTGGGGGCCTACTCAGGTGTCGGCTCGTCACTTGACTGTGGTTCTAAAATACGACGTCCGTCGCCAATAGCTCTCGTGTAGCTCTAGTGCGACGATAATTCAAACTAAACTATTTGTAGGGTCATGACTCATTTATTGCTGTGTTTTCAATTTCTTACTAACTAAACATTGCTATTTATTTTAAAATAAAAAAAATTAGTATAAACAAGTTAAACTATTATTACTTATGATTGTCTTCATTTTTAATTGAAATGGGGCATGAATACTGAAAGGTTGAGAAACACTGAGATAGAGACATGGAAACTTTTGCAGCTGTAATGTTCTTCTTCACTCCCCCCCCCCCCCAAAAAAGCATATAATATTATTTATATGGATATATTTTCCAAAGAATTATACATTTAAAAGTGTTTTGTAAGAAATTTTGGAAAAACTAATGTTTAACATTTGATGAGGGGCACGTCAATTTTGTGTAATTTGAGGTTTTGAGCAATAAAAAATACACATTTTTCGTGTGTTATGAATAAACAAGCAAGCTCTGTTTTTTTTGTAATTAATAGTCCATTATAACTTTTATGTTCAATAGATATTTGTTCATCTCGCTCTTCTTTATTACTCTTTCTTTAAAATTTGGCTTGAAGTGAAGCGGGCTAAGTAGAAGTTTTAAAAAACGTTAAATATTCAGGTTGTTCTATTTGTATTTTATCAGAATTTTGTAACACATGAAACGTATAGATTAATAGCGAAAAAACGAACCATTCTTGTCCCTTCCAGTTTTCATAAGAAGTATCGGCTTCTAAAAACAAAGTAACTTAGGAAAAAAATGAGAATACAGTTTATAGAGTAAGAACAGAAAAAAATATGCAAGATATTTTTTTATTCTTTTTTTTTTAGTCCATAGAGTGTGAAATGTCACGTCCCTCAATTTCATGATTTTGGCAGTTTTTAACCAACTTATAAGATATGAATTCCCTTTTTAAATTAGAGAATTAAAGAAAGGAACATTTTGGGGAAATATTAATGTATTTTTAATCTTTATTTTAAATTTGCGTTTATTTTACTGAGTATATTTAATGCTTGCCCCGATACTGAAGTTACATCTGTGGACATAAACAAAAACTTATATTGAATTCAATAGGTGGGAGTACAACGCAGTGTCTAAGTCATTTTAGTTTCGTTGGCAGTTTATATTATAAAGCGGACATTAATTACAAAAATGAAGAACATACAGGGTGTTCCAAATTTGACCGGAAATGGAAAGTATGCAATTCCGAAATATTTACCCAACCCCTCCAAAAACTAGTGCACAGCCAATTGGTCACGCATTTTGGTCGTGGTTGCATCCTTGAACTAGGGCAGCACAAGAATGCTTTGACGAAGGGATGCATTCGTTTTGAGTTTGGTTTGGTTGAATTGACATATCGTCTAGCAATTTTACAGTTTGCAGACTGTGTTTCATCACAGTTTCTAAAACTACTAAAAATGATTAGTAACTACTAAAATGGTTGGTTGGTAGACATATATTCAGGTTTGTGGGAAACTAACATGGAATTTTTGTGTTTGGATTTCAATTTAAATGATTTGGTGGGTTTCAAATTTGAGCAGGATATTTGAAAGTTCAATAAACACTAAAGTTTTGTGACGGAAATGTACAGTTTGTCGAAATGTGTATGTGTTGGGATGGGACAACATTCAGCTTTCTGGTGGACAGGTTTTTGAAATTTTTAACAACTGATATACATGTATTTGTATACTATATCTGTAGGTGATTTGAGAGATTAATAAAATAACTCAGACTGTGAGATCGTCATTCTGTAAGTCGCCTTTCTGCTGAAAGCGTGTGCTGTTCACTAATTGCCAGCTTGCTGTGAAGATATGGTTTATTCTTTAGAAGAGAGGATTTTTCTAGTATTGGAATTTCACCGGGTGCAAATGATTGATGTTGGGGATATAAATGTAGACAACATTTGGTTTTCGTATGAAGCCTACTTTCAGCTGGATGGCTACGTTAATAAACAGAACTGGCGCATATGGGGAACAGAAAACCAACATGTTGCAGTTCCATCGTCTCTGCATCCACCAAAAGTAATGGTTTGGGCCGCCATTTCTTCCAAAAGGACTCATTGGTCCATTTTTCAGAACCGGAACTATTACTGCCTTCTGCTACCTGGAAATTCTTCATGAATTTGTGGCGGTTCAAAATGCCTTAGATGACGCTGCAAGCACCTCATGGTTAATGGTTAATGCAAGAAGGTGCCCGACACCATCGCACGGCCGACGTGTTTAATTTCTTGAGCGAACATTTCAATTACCGTGTGATCGCGTTGGACTATCCATAGAGTTATAATAAGGAGAGAGAGCGATAATGCAAATATCCCATTCACTGCCTGATACTCACATTAAAACCGTTCGCCCCGCGTCACGTGCTTTAGGACTGTGATATTTGGAGTTGATCCAAGGTCAACCACCAGATGGGATTGCCGCTCTTGTTAAATTTCTCCTTTTTTGGCGCTCCTAATGAAAATTGTAGTTCTTTTACGCGGTCTGTGACGTTTTTTTTTTCAAATTGCAATCCACTTGTTTGTTGTTTGTAACAGTTGTTTTCCTTTTTTCTACTACATTTATATTAAAATAGGTACTTATGAAACATGTGAGTTAAGAAAACTTTAAAAAAAATAATTGAGGGAACTGAAACAATAACGCTGATCTATTTAAGCATTTTAGCTTCCACACTACGTTTATAACGTAAAAAGTGGAAGGTATTATAATCGTTCAGTCCGTCCGTCTGTCTGTCACCCACTTTCACAGAACGAACCGTAAGTCCCACAAAGAAAAAAACCGTCATTTTAAAGCTAAAAATAAGGCTAGGCTACATCCCAAAATTCATTAAAAAATTTAAATTAGTTTAAAATTTAAATAACTAAAAATTCAATCTACATTGAAATAACATGCACGTGGAACAAGCCCATAGAGTTCTTTTGATTGTTTCTTATATATTTATGAAGAAAGATGCATAGAGAATTCTAACTTTGCATTAAAAATATGTTCAGTTTCGCTTTTATTTTTAAAGAATCAATTTTAATAATTATTTATTTTTTGACCTGTAAATTAATTTAACAAACGAAAAAAATCTGAATTTTCGAAAGAAAGTTAATGTAATGGAGAAATTGTGGAAACTCAAAGATATTTATTAAAAAAAAAACGTTATTATTCATCGAACATCAAACAAATTTAGCAAAGCTAATTATTAAATCTGAGAAAGAAGATTAATGAAAATAATTAGTTTTGGCTTTTAAAAGTTTGAATTAGAACTAGCTAAAGGCCCTGTTTGGTGAATTTCTTTCTGATTTGTGTAAATAGATTGTTTCCTGTTGAGCACAATGATGGTGTGGGAGCGGTTTAAGTGACAGATTCTGTAACAAACCTACTTGTTTGTGTTTATAATTCATGTGGGAAATCTTTATTATAAGTTAAAAATTTTAAGCAAAATTAAAGGTAGAACTTATAAAAATAAATGTTGCTCGTTTAAATATCTTTTAATAATTAATCTCTTTAATAATTAACATTAAGCAACGATGTTGGAAATCTATACTACTAAAAAATCTAAATTTTTATATCAGAAATATCGAAATTCAAAAGAAAAAATTATATCCAAAACAGGAAGGTATGTACCTGTAATATTGAAATGAAAAATAAATGTCCAATATACTCATTATAATTTTATAGTTAAAAATAAGATAAAATGAATAAATATTGTGTTACTTAAATAACTTTTAAATTTAATTAATAGCATTTAAATACTGATTTTGTAAATCGAAACTACCAAATTAAATAGAACAAAAATAAATAAATTATATAATTAATCCATAAATTCTTATCTAAAAATTTTAATTTTATAAAAAAATTAATGCAAGAAATATAATGAAACATTGTAAAGACTGCAATTTAAACTGAGTACAACACACACTTATTTCCAAAATTATTATTAGTTTCGATTTCCAAAATAACGCCAATGGCCAATAGACCGCCAAGCGATTTTCGAAAAATAAAAGTCATGAAAAGCAAAAAAAATACACGTTTAAAGGACTTTCTATTGATGCCGATTATTATTAAACAAAACACGCATTTTTATTTTTACATGCAATTGATAAGAATAAATCGTATTAAATCGCATAATATATCGAATATTATTTTAAAAACCATGATTAGCAATATACTTTTTGATTTTATTTATTAAGTTATTTCTATTTCAATAAGGAAAGTTTATAAAAATCTTACCAATGAAATGTAAAAGGTAATCCTTTAGTAAATTTTTCTTTGCAGCCATATGCACAACAATAATTTACCATTTTTAGTACATTCCGCGTGAGCAGACGATGTTTTCCCGCTGTGGGCTATAGAAATAACTTTCGGTTTTCTCTGCGAATTCCCCCGATCACGTGACTCCCAGTGTGGCGCATCGGTTCGTTCTTGTTTTTCGCCCTCTAGTTTACTTATTATAACTCTTTGGGACTATCCCACACATACTACAGGAAGTGGATGGATTGGCCTCTTTATTCGCCATACTTGACCCAATGTGATTTCCTTCTGTGGGGATATTTAAAAGATCAAGTGTACCGTCGCAATCCCGAAACAATTGAGGAACTAAAGCAATACATCTCTGCTGCATGTGACGCCATCCCACCAGAAATTTTCAAACGGACGGCTGGTAATTTTGCTCTATAATACTGCGTCACGTTAACGTGATAACATCAGCAGCAATAATTATTGCTGCGGATGGCGGATATGTGGAAAATATCATAGTATGAGTAAACCCATAATTTTCCCCATCCTTTATTTACGTTTGTTGGCTATTTTATATGCAAACGCATGTACAAATTTTTGAAGGGTCGATTTTTATTATAGGATCGACCCATACAAAAACAATAGCAGAACCACTACACATACATGCACCTTTAAGCCATACAAACCCTCCTTCTTTGTGCTGTTTACTAATTTTCTGTCCTTTTATTAATATAAATAAGCAAATTACAATAATTGTTATGTATCGACTGATAGTCAACATCAAGTTTTGTAACAAAAATGCAACAACCTATCAAAATGAACAGCCTCCTAAAAAAGATATGTGTTGAAAACTTGTTGAACCTGTAATTTTAATCAGATGTAAATTCAACCAAACCAAACTAAAAGTACTACATTCTTGTGTAGCACAAGTGCAAGCTTTCATGCACGACCGAAAGTGCGGCCAATTATTTAGCCGTTTTTTATTGGTGGGGGCCGGGCCGGGTAAATATTTCGGAATTGCATCCTTTCCATTTCCGGTCAATTTTGGAACACCCTGTATTTGTTAACTGAATATGGTACACTGAGAAAAAAATACTGTAAACATACACAAAATGTTTTTGTAACGTTACAGAAATAACCAATTTTACAAAAAAAGTTTTTGTAATTCTGAACAGAAATCTTCATTTCTACAGTTACAGGAAATATTCTAGTATTCGCAATTTCTTTCAACCAATCATCTTCGACTTGAAGTTGCGCGCGCATCGCTTCTAAAGTTTCGTTTGTGATTTGGATCAATTCATCGCCATTTAAAAATGATATAAGTTTTAAATTTGATACAAGTGTGAGTAACTTTTATTTCTTTCTATTATACTATTTATAATTCTTATTTTTGTATTCGGCATTGTTCCGATTGTTTAATGTTTTATGTTCATGAACATTTCGTTAACATGTAATGAAAATTGTTCTGTTTTGCTAGATAGTATTATAAAAGCGTATAGAATTTGCCGTTTGTTAGAAAAGTCTGACTTGAGGTCAATCTTTCATACTTGTGTCCGTTTAAACTGTATTAAAAGTATTTGAAGCCACATTTATTTTTGTCATAAATCAATTTGGAATGACATTTTAAAATGAAGCATAATATGTGATTCATTGATTGTCCAGTGTTTACTTAAGAAAGAAACAAGACATTTTTTGCATAAAAATCTGGTCGGTTTTAATTTCCATTTCTACTTTTTTTTAGTGCAATTTGGAGTAGTTTCATGTATTTTTATTGAAAAAAAATGTATTCGAAAGGAAAATAAATAATATTAATTTAATATGAGAAAGAAAATTAACATTACTAGTTCACTTTTGCTTTTAAAAATTTAAAATATAACCTGGATGGCTGGGATTTTTTTCGACTTGTTTTAAGGTTAATGTTAAACATATTGATGAATATATTTGTTAGTTTTTATACTAAAGAGGTACTGATAAACATTGTTTTGATCGAATATATTCTTTGGTACGAATTTTTTCGTTTTAAACTAAATTTTGGAACATAAGTTTTGTTTCTTTATAATTATAAAAATAGCTTTTTGAGTTATATGTATTTTAATTTTGTAAAACGAAATCTTAGTGACACAAATAAATTTTCCGAATTTTTTTTTTTTAGGTAACATATCTGTGTTTGTGAAGTTGGTGTGGTTCAAAAGTGATAAAGGTTTTAGAATATGTAAATTGTGATTTATTTCTAAAATTCTAACACCTTTTTTTGTGTAACTTTTTATTCATAAATTACCTGAATATTAACAGACCTCGCAAGTCGCAATGCTCCTATATTCTCCTATTTTTTTAGGCTTTCATTTTCGATTTCTAAATTTTTTCCCCCCTACCGTTCGCTTTCTGCCGCCATTTCCGACATCATCGTATGTTTTTGTTTTTTTGCGATCCGATTTGTTTGGTCTTCGATTTGTTTTCAAGGCCATTTGCGATTTTCTCGTAAAACACACTTGCTTACTCTGCTTTGCTTGTATTTAACAGTGTAACTTACAGGTTCGTCGTGTAAAAATAAGAGTTATAAGTTTATCTGGCGAGGCAGTAAACCAGCTACAAAAATCTAAAATCCAAACTACAATGGTCTGAATAAATAATTTTAGCACTATGATTTCCGTTTTCCACTAAAATTCTCTTGGTCATATAATAATAAAGGTAAGTGTTTCTTTTATTATTTTGATATCATTAACGTATCGTATGTAATTTTAGATAACAAAGTTAGTGTTTTTGTTAACTTGCGGGAAATGTTAATAAAAAAATTCTATTATAATTTTTTTCCTGATCTTTTATAAAGCTTGCAAATTAAATAAAAAAAATAATTGGTATATTTTTATTTAAAAGACCGATTAGTCATGTTTAATTTTTTTTTTTAAAACAAAATTTGTTTTGATTTATCCGGCCCGGACTTTTTGTTATAAACTCGTACAGGTTTCCAGTTTTGGTTTTATAAAGGGATTTTAGAAAATTGAGAAGAAATCTGTTGGGATGAAATAACCTCTGGCATCACGAAAGGCACTTTTATATTATTTTTATAACTTTTTATACGATCATGTGTTTGAAAACGTGAATTTTTTTTCTGATTTGTGTAAAAGATTTTTTTCCTGTTGAGAAAAGGGGGTTGGGGAGGGTTTAAGGAAGTTTCGAAAAAAAATTTTTGGTGATAATTATGGGGAAATTTTATTATAATTTAAAATTTTAAGCAAAAAAAGAGAAAAAAAAAAATGGTGAAAAAAAATTTTAAAATTAACTTTTAATAAAAAAAGCAAAGAGGTGGAAAATAACTAAAAAATAAAATTTTTTTATAAAAAATATCGAAATTAAAAAGAAAAAATTAAACCAAAAAGGAAGGTATTAGTAAATTGAAATGAAAAATAAAGCCAATATATCATTATAATTTTTTAGTTAAAAAAGAAAATGAATAAAATTGTGTTACTTAAAAAATTTTAAATTAATTAAAAGCATTTAAATAGATTTTGAAATGAAACTAACCCAAATTTTAAAAAGAACAAAAAAAAAAAAAATTTTAATTTAAACCCTAAATTTTATTAAAAATGTTAATTTTTTAAAAAAATTAAAGCAAGAAATAAATGAAACATTTTAAAAAACTGCAATTTAAACGAGTACAAACACATTTTTTCCAAAAAATTATTATTTGTTTCGATTTTCCCAAAAAACGCCAATGGCCCAAAAGACCGCCAAGCGATTTTTGAAAAAAAAAAGCATGAAAAACAAAAAAAAAAACAGTTTAAAGGATTTCTATTTATGCCCATTATTATTAAAAAAACACGCATTTTATTTTACATGCAATGATAAAAAAAATCGTATTTTAAAACGCAAAATTTTCGAAATTATTTTAAAAAAACCATGATTTGCAATAATTTTTTATTTTTTTTATTAAGTTTTTTTTTTTGGAATTGCATCCTTTCCATTTCCGGTCAATTTTGGAACACCCTGTATTTGTTAACTGAATATGGTACACTGAGAAAAAAATACTGTAAACATACACAAAATGTTTTTGTAACGTTACAGAAATAACCAATTTTACAAAAAAAGTTTTTGTAATTCTGAACAGAAATCTTCATTTCTACAGTTACAGGAAATATTCTAGTATTCGCAATTTCTTTCAACCAATCATCTTCGACTTGAAGTTGCGCGCGCATCGCTTCTAAAGTTTCGTTTGTGATTTGGATCAATTCATCGCCATTTAAAAATGATATAAGTTTTAAATTTGATACAAGTGTGAGTAACTTTTATTTCTTTCTATTATACTATTTATAATTCTTATTTTTGTATTCGGCATTGTTCCGATTGTTTAATGTTTTATGTTCATGAACATTTCGTTAACATGTAATGAAAATTGTTCTGTTTTGCTAGATAGTATTATAAAAGCGTATAGAATTTGCCGTTTGTTAGAAAAGTCTGACTTGAGGTCAATCTTTCATACTTGTGTCCGTTTAAACTGTATTAAAAGTATTTGAAGCCACATTTATTTTTGTCATAAATCAATTTGGAATGACATTTTAAAATGAAGCATAATATGTGATTCATTGATTGTCCAGTGTTTACTTAAGAAAGAAACAAGACATTTTTTGCATAAAAATCTGGTCGGTTTTAATTTCCATTTCTACTTTTTTTTAGTGCAATTTGGAGTAGTTTCATGTATTTTTATTGAAAAAAAATGTCTTCGAAAGGAAAATAAATAATATTAATTTAATATGAGAAAGAAAATTAACATTACTAGTTCACTTTTGCTTTTAAAAATTTAAAATATAACCTGGATGGCTGGGATTTTTTTCGACTTGTTTTAAGGTTAATGTTAAACATATTGATGAATATATTTGTTAGTTTTTATACTAAAGAGGTACTGATAAACATTGTTTTGATCGAATATATTCTTTGGTACGAATTTTTTCGTTTTAAACTAAATTTTGGAACATAAGTTTTGTTTCTTTATAATTATAAAAATAGCTTTTTGAGTTATATGTATTTTAATTTTGTAAAACGAAATCTTAGTGACACAAATAAATTTTCCGAATTTTTTTTTTAGGTAACATATCTGTGTTTGTGAAGTTGGTGTGGTTCAAAAGTGATAAAGGTTTTAGAATATGTAAATTGTGATTTATTTCTAAAATTCTAACACCTTTTTTTGTGTAACTTTTTATTCATAAATTACCTGAATATTAACAGACCTCGCAAGTCGCAATGCTCCTATATTCTCCTATTTTTTTAGGCTTTCATTTTCGATTTCTAAATTTTTTCCCCCCTACCGTTCGCTTTCTGCCGCCATTTCCGACATCATCGTATGTTTTTGTTTTTTTGTGATCCGATTTGTTTGGTCTTCGATTTGTTTTCAAGGCCATTTGCGATTTTCTCGTAAAACACACTTGCTTACTCTGCTTTGCTTGTATTTAACAGTGTAACTTACAGGTTCGTCGTGTAAAAATAAGAGTTATAAGTTTATCTGGCGAGGCAGTAAACCAGCTACAAAAATCTAAAATCCAAACTACAATGGTCTGAATAAATAATTTTAGCACTATGATTTCCGTTTTCCACTAAAATTCTCTTGGTCATATAATAATAAAGGTAAGTGTTTTCTTTTATTATTTTGATATCATTAACGTATCGTATGTAATTTTAGATAACAAAGTTAGTGTTTTTGTTAACTTGCGGGAAATGTTAATAAAAAAATTCTATTATAATTTTTTTCCTGATCTTTTATAAAGCTTGCAAATTAAATAAAAAAAATAATTGGTATATTTTTATTTAAAAGACCGATTAGTCATGTTTAATTTTTTTTTTTAAAACAAAATTTGTTTTGATTTATCCGGCCCGGACTTTTTGTTATAAACTCGTACAGGTTTCCAGTTTTGGTTTTATAAAGGGATTTTAGAAAATTGAGAAGAAATCTGTTGGGATGAAATAACCTCTGGCATCACGAAAGGCACTTTTATATTATTTTTATAACTTTTTATACGATCATGTGTTTGAAAACTAAATCAGGGTCCATATGTTTTCCATTATTTTTTCTTCGTTAAAAACATATGGATACATATTGTTACTTTTATAAAAATATTTCCATATTTATTTGATAAATTTCCTTATTTACTTGAAAATAATCCTATAAATCCCTATATTTTCTTTAAAAATTCCTTAATTCCTGAAATTTAACTAGTGTCAGTAATCAGTATAGTTAGGAATTTTAGTTGGGTTTTGCATATTTTCGTGTGTGGGAAAGCAGTGACTGTCACAAGACTGTTAATGACAGGAAAATCGCTTGTATAGCGATCATTAGGTATGGTTATGAAAACAATTAAATTATATATACATTTATATTTCTTTTTGAGGTATTAAAAAGGTGGATTGTCTCTGTATAATTATATAAATGTCTCTGTATAATTATGTGTGTAGTAATAATAAATAGTACTAATTTTTGTAGATGTAGTACTTTTGTAGTTTTAATTTGTTTTCTTCATAACTTACAATCTGAACAAAAAATAGATTTCTAAAAAATGTATCTTCTAAGTGCCTCTATTACTTATGTAAATGCAGAATATAAACAGGCAGTTCCTCTTGTAAACATTTGTAAAAATAATGTCCATACACACAAATAAAATTCTGTATTTGGCGGGTTGAAATTTACTGAAAACAAAAATATAGGATTAAACCATTTTTTTTTTGTTATTGAATCTAGTTAGGTCCAAAAAAAGTCATTCTAAATTATAATTCTAAAATATTTTTATGATCACAATAATTTTGTGGTAGTAAACATGTTTGTGAATAACAATAAATTTTTTTAACAATACATGCTGAATTATTTAGCATATAGCAAAAGCAAACTATAACAAACTAAAGTAGTACAGCGGGAGGTATGCAGCCACCATGAATGTCTACTTGTGTGCTATAATTTAGGGAGACATTCTATTGGTCTTTACAAAGTAGGCACCTCTATTAATTTTCTATCTATCAAAGTGGCAGATGTTCTGGGGATGTAGCAGGTACAGTAATTGCAAAGAATGCAATGAAGTAATTGCAAAGAAACTTCATTAGTATTGTGTTTACTGATTAATAATTTCATCTAATTTCCAGAATCTATGTTACAGCAAACAACAGTTAACAATAATATTAAGTACATCTATTTATATTGAATACTATATACTAGACATCAACTCCAAAGCGAGTTAATTCTAGAAACTGGCCTGTCAACTTTTACACTGTTTAAATGTGCAATCGGTCATAATCAATTCATAAAATATTCCATTTATCTTAAATGATATTTTTTAAAATGAGCTTTACATATGAAATAACTATATCTGCAAATATTGATGAATGTTGTAATTTCATTTTTTTCAAAGACATTAAAAATATTGGCTAATATTGCTACCAGTACCTGGGTTGTGTAGGCTGCATAATTTCGTCTTGTAAAGTTACAAAAACACTACAAGACCATTTTATGCATCCTACAAAAGAAAAGTTACAAAAACTTTGCTTGTATATGATACATAAAAAAGTCTTGTAAAATTACAAAAACATTACTTGGTTAGGATTCATAAAAGAGTCTTGTAAAATTACAAAAACATTACTTGTATAGGTTACATAAAAAAGTCTTGTAAAATTACAAAAACATTACTTGTATAGGATTCATAAAAGAGTGTTGTAAAATTACAAAAATATTCCTTGTATAGGATACATAAAAAAGTCTTGTAAATATACAAGATATATAATGTATTGTTCACACAAAAATATTAAGTGTTTTTACAATACTGTTTTTAGTAGTTATTTACTAGAAATTTTCTAGGAAAAGTTTTTACAAAAATTTTTTTTGTTATGGTTACAGATTTTTTTTCACAGTGTACGTGACTGCTATAGAACCGATTTTTGCAGTTTTTGGCAATAAAAAAGACCTACTCCTTAAGTACATAGTTCTAGATAGTCTTAATCAACTGAAATTCTTATACGTTGATGGTATTTCGGCTGCAAGAATTTTTCAGCTATGTGTTAAATCTAAAACTGTTGCCGATACATTGTGTCAATTGTCAAACACCCAAATATATGTAAAATTTATAAATCTAACATCTTGTGGTACCCTTTAAAATAAATGCTAGAGTCCCATTATTCAGTGGCTCACAGTTGAGAAATCCTTGGCTAAGAATTTCTATTAAAAGTATTATTAATAATAATACAAATTAATTCTATTAAAATTTTTAGTATCTTTTGTTTTCTCTTCTGTCCGCTTTCCAATATTTTCAACCCGACCCAGAGTGCCATGGATGCGCGGTCGGACTATAACTGTTTTTCTTCCTTGTGTTATTTGCACATTTGTGGTTTTGCTATTGAACTGACTTTTTTATATACAGGTTGGCAATTTTAAAAGAGGCCTCGAAACGAATAACAAATTTGTTTTGAAGCCTCTTTCAAAATTGCCACCCCACATTTTATTCAAAATAAAAATTAAGAGTCACAACTGACTTAATTAAATTAATAAGCACGGAGTTTTAATTTAGTTAATAAGACGGAACTCCCAAATTTTCTGTAAAATCATGATTAAAACACACAGTAACATAAATTTTTGGCTGGATACTAATTTACAATTTGCTATTTTAATAATCTTTTGAAAAATTTTAGCATAGAATTTTTTGTTAATGCTTTTTTAGTAAAATCTGTTTGTGTCGTGTTTATTTGCACTTAAACTTATGAATTCCTTTGAAAAAACACAAAAATTAGAAACAAATCTAACGTGTTTTTTTACCAGTCTATAATTCTCTTTCCAGTACCTTTCTTTATTTGTTTTTAGGAATTTGCTATAACGTTGTAGATTTAGTGTGTAATGACTTTTTTTGTGTTTTTTGTACATGTTTCCATATTTTGGGCGGCTGAAAATAAATTAGCCGATATGTGTTATAATTTTTCTAAAAATCAACATGAAAGTTAAGTACTATGATGCGAGCCCTATTTTTTTCTGAAGATATTTTAGATAACAATTTTTACTAGTTTATTTTACTTTTTTAAACTTTAACCTCCTTGCAAAAACAAGTTTAGGATTTTTCATTACTTTTCCATCAACCAGCATAACAATGCTCAAAGTTTTGAGTTGTATTAGAAGTTGGTATTCGAAAAATTGCTTTTTTGGCCCATCCTACCAGGCGTCTCCACGCAAAATAGTATGCGCAACAACTTTTAATTTAGAAAACGTTTTGAAAACATCACATCAGTTAAAATCCCTTCCAGCTAGATAAGTAGCAATAAAATCAACGCCGGTGGGCCTGTACGCGGTATAAAGTGGCAGGAAAATGACAGGGTACCTGCGAAACCATTCAACAGCACACTAAAAGTGAAATTTCGACCGAAATGTTTCGCCTTCTTTCTTCTTTAGAAACGTTTGGTGGCTGGTCTGGTTTTCAAAAGATGCCGATTTCTTTTTCTTGCTGCGTGGTTGCTGTAGAAGGGAAAGCTTCGAAAATGTAAGATTCAAAACTAATTTTTTTAACCACCATACACCAGCTAATATTTCATCTTTCCCACACGACACAAACCCAGCAGTTTTGTAAACAAACAGATGCAAATCTGCCGCGGGCGGGTAAACTGCAGTAACCACAACAATGATTTGGACCACTTATGCTCTGAAATAATTAGTCTATTTCAGTATGTTTTCTTATAGATTAGAGTAATTGAGTGTTGACGAGGGCGAGAGAGAGAGAGAGATATTCTCAATTCTCAAATTGAGCCACTATAATTATTGTATCCCTCCTAATATATATTATTTATAAATTATGCCCTGGTCAAGAAATACAAATTTTGTATGTAAAATATGTTATGGCGTGACATGATATAACATTATGGTAGGTCTCTAATGTCAAAAGTTGTAATTCATGCCCTTGATATAAACGCGTTATATCAGTGTGAACCGTTGAAAATAACGCCGCTATTTCATTGCCATGCATCATTGCTCGTTCACTATTTTGGAATTCAGAGTAATAAGAAGGCTACGCTCAAAACTATCATCCGAAACAAGCGCATACAGTAAGAAAAATACATTCGCTTTTTCTGTTCGTAAAATAGAAACAGTTTAGAGTTTCGTACTGAAAAAAAAAACATTTTTTTGGTTGTTTTAGATGTTGACAACTTGCAACACTAAAAAACTCAATGGGACGTCTTGCATACCCAAGAATATCAACAAAAGTGAATTTGTGTTTAGCGACATAGCTATGAACGGGAAGAATGCCTAACCCAAAACAAAATTAGTATTTATTTTACACTGGATTTCCTTTTAATACTCTAAACGTCTAGCAGTTTTATTTCCAGAAATCCGTTTCTTGTAAAAGCTTTGTTATGCATGACAATTTAATGAGCTTGAAGATGTTACTATCCGAGTGTATTACACTGCGATGCAAAAGTTTAGACAATGACGTTTTTTAGCTGTAAAATTTAGAATTGTGATAGTAGAATTACAAAACACCCCTAAACATATTAAATAAATATTTTGAAATGCTATAATTGAAACATAATTGTTTGATTGGCTATAACAAATTTTCTTTTCATAAAATAAAAATTTGTACGATGCAAAAGTTTAGACACAAATACGAGTTCATGCTAATTTAAAGTAGATAATGGCCTATTTCGCATATTTATTGATGAATTGAATTTGATAAATTGAAAAAAACACGATATCCGGTGAACTAAACAGATTTAATAACGATATTGGTTCAATTTTACACCAAAAAGACAATATAGCCGCTTTAAATATTTATTCAAATCATATTTGCTTCAAATGTACAATTTAAAATCTCTAAATACGAATCGAATACCTACCAGTCCATCACCTTAAAGTTTTGGCACGAATTTCGTGGATTTAGAGACATGCATTGACCGATTTTCTTGATGAAAAGTGCAGTCTGTCCCATATAAAATCGCAAAATAGCGGCATATTATTCTTTTTTGCACTTTAGTACAATACAGAAATAGTCACCTTTTCAAAAACGACAAAAAAAGTCGTTCATTTTAACGTAAATTCACTCCACACCATTACGAAAGTTCCTTCTTTATGCTAGAGTTTTTGAGGGGAAAAACCGGTGTTTTCAAGGTAATTTTTCACATTCGGTTAAACTGAACGTGTTTAAATAGCACTAAAGGGACCGGTTAAATTGTAACCGGTTCAAAGAAACCGGTTTTTCTCAAGAAATTTCAAACCTCAGTATAACAAAGGAACTCTCTTCCGTAATGGTGTGGAGTGAATTTACGTTAAAATGAACGACTTTTTTTGTCGTTTTTGAAAAGGTGACTATTTCTGTATTGTACTAAAGTGCAAAAAAGAATAATATGCCGCTATTTTGCGATTTTATATGGGAAAGACTGCACTTTTCATCAAGAAAATCGGTCAATGCATGTGTCTAAATCCACGGATTCGTGCCAAAACTTTAATGTGATGGACTGGTAGGTATTCGGTTCGTATTTAGATATGTTAAATTGTACATTTGAAGCAAATATGATTTGAATAAATATTTAAAGTGGCTATATTGTCTTTTTGGTGTAAAATTGAACCAATATCGTTATTAAATCTGTTTAGTTCACCGGATATCGTGTTTTTTCAATTTATCAAATTCAATTCATCAATAAATATGCGAAGTTAGGCCACTATCTACTTTAAATTAGCATAAACTCGTATTTGTGTCTAAACTTTTGCATCGTACAAATTTTTATTTTATGAAAAGAAAATTTGTTATAGCCAATCAAACAATTATGTTTCAATTATAGCATTTCAAAATATTTATTTAATATGTTTAGGGGTGTTTTGTAATTCTACTTTCACAATTCTAAATTTTACAGCTAAAAAACGTCATTGTCTAAACTTTTGCATCGCAGTGTAGTAATAAGCGTTCAAGATGTTTACGTTACATAATCCTAGAATCCTATATTCTTCCGTTATATAATCCTCAATTTATATTCACTTGGCTTCAAAAAGATTAAATATTATAAAATTTGAAATATACATTTAAAACAAAAAAGGTCTGAAACAAGCTTGTCTAAAGTGTTACTGAAGAATAGTAAAGATTTAAATAAACATTCAATTATATAATAGCTGACTACCCTAATTATAATATTTTCATTATGTTTTAAAAATTTATTTATATTCTGATACTGTGCTATGTTTATGGTATAATGTATTGGACAGTAGATAGTGGACTATACATAGCGCATAAAATAAACATATATTAGGATAAACAAAAGAATAGTACATATGATTGCTACCTTTATTCACAAACATTGAAATACATAACAAACTAACATCAACACAAAAGTTCAAAAACTATGTTCAATAAATGGATGTGATGAAAATAATAGCAAATTAAATATTTGCAAAATTAAAAATTAGTAACACGATAAGAGTATTTGGTTCAATATTGTGGACAATTTTGTTTTATGCGAGTGTGCATTATATACCGTATTTTGAGAATTCGGAATTATAAGTTAATATATTTGTAACGGGATACATATAATACTTTATAATGGACGGGAGGAAACAATAATATTAGCAGATTAAATGGTACGTATACTTGGATCGATTTGATATATTTTTGCCCGTACGAAGAACAGGAATTAATTTGCTAGTTTATAATAAATATGTCGTGGCTACCCAAAACAAATATACTAAAAGCGCCCGTGTCTCTAGTGTATGAATTTTTTTTCATGGAAACTAGGAATTAGTATCTAGAAACTAGGTATCCTCATTTGTCCTCATTCCTAAGAAAATTATGCGAATAGTTGTTTATTTTTTGCTTCTTTAATTAATAATTTATTGATGTTTTATAGTAAATCACACCAAAAAGACGAAACATTTCGACATAGTACATACTATTTTAAAATCCACTTGTTTTAAAACACGCAATCGAAATATTATTACAAATTTCTCCTCAAATGTTAAATATACTAAATAACTAAAATAGTAATAACTAAAATAGCTGTAAACCCAATTGGAAAGGTCAAAGTTAATTGGTGTATTATTTAAGGAAAGTTTTGTTTAACGAAATTAGGTGTATTTAATATTTTATCCTACATTTTTTTTTTATCTCGATGCCTTGTTTAAAATATGAAATAGAATGACAGGTTTAAAAAAAACCCGATGTTCTTTATTTATTTTAAAAGTAACTCTTGTACAATCTTGACAAGTTCTCGTGTACATAGATATCTTGACAGTGTCAACGATGTGTAATTCAGATAAAGCGTAACATTTGTAACGGATGGGGGTGGAGGGAGGAGGTAAATACGAACAGAAACACAAAGTTTTTGACCTCTGGAATGAAATGCAATAAATTCATCAACAGTGTATGCTTTGTTTAAAAATTGGCATCCGTATAAATTTCAGTTTGAATATATTTTATTCGCAAAAATTATTTTCATTTTATATTTTTGATTTTTGTTGTGACAGAAAATTTATGCTTTAGCAAATCATGCCAGAAAAGATAAAGAACCTGGTTCATACCATTTCTACTTTATGGCTTATACACAATGATTACAAATGATTTTTTTGTTATGTTAATGTATGCATAATTACTTAGTTGTGTTTTAAAATCTGTACATAATGTGTCTGATCTTCAAGTTTTTCTAGCTCCTCCTTCTCTCCTCCCTTCTTCCCTTCTCTCCCAACCCAGGTGAGGGGGGGGGGGGGGATTGTTAGAATCATTTTTTGTTTGCAACCCCTATTTTCCACCCCCTCCCCCACTTTCAGAGTGATACAAAAATATGCAATAACTTTTTTTCCTCAAAAATCATCTCCAAGAAATTATTTATTTTGTTATTTTGTATTTGCAGCCTTTTTGTTTCGCTAAGGTATCGTTTTAATTTTTTTACCTTATCTACAACTTATTTAGTAGGGGAAAGTGGGGGCTATTGGGACAATTTTTTTTGAACCTCTGTGTTTCAGCAAAAATATAAGAATTTTAATTTCTTTTTTTATAAGCTCATAAACTGAACATTAGTTTACTTAAAAAGTTATTCGACAGATGTTAAAACATTAAAATATTTTAGTTTCTAAGCATTTTAAACAAACATGTAAATGTACCATTAGCCCCCATATGTGGGGTCTAATGGGACAGGATGCAGGGCTAATGGGACATGGCAAATGTTGCCTTAATTAAAATTTCAAAAAAGTGTAAAAGAATTAGAAAATGATCTGAAAATAAAATTTTAAAGCAAACACAATTTACATAATGAACTTTTATTTTTTAAAACATTTTTCCCATTTAAAGGTAAAATATCAAAGTTAAAACTCAAAATCGAAGATGCTGCCATAATTTTTGTTGATCACTGTAAAGGATAGTTTTTGTAACTAAATCTTCTAAAATTTATCCCAAACTTGTCCTTTTTTTCTGGGTACAGAAATTTAAAAAGACCGTCTTTATCTTCAAATAGCCTCAATAGCAGTTCATCGCTTTCTCTCTTTCAGAAATCAAACCAACGTAATAAAGAATAGTTTGCTTTCAAGCTAATTTTATCAACAACAAATCATTGGGATTTATTAAGCTTAATTATTTTCAAAAAGCTCTGTTCAGATGTAATTAATGAAATTGCAGATGGAAAAATATGTTATCAATATATCTACTTATGTTTTCACTTATTATCCGACGAAAAAGTTTACAATTAAAGTTTTTAAAAAATTTTGGTAACTTGATGGAATAAGATATTAGAGATTTATATAGATTCTTCAAGAAAAGCATGCAAATCTAGGTTTTTTCGTGTCTCATTTGATCCCACAGTTTCTGTCTCATTAGACCCCACAGTGTTATTATTTATGAATGATTCAACACAGAACCACGCGTATGAACACACACAGTATTTGACATATAATATCTTAATCTATGATATGTCTTCTACCTAAAACTATAGTTTAATTAATGAAAAGTTTTTTTTTACACTTTTTAAAAGTGTAAAAAAAGATGCACTTTTAACTTACTTTGGAATCTCCAAAACAACAATTCTTCTCTCCACTTCAACACATGCTTTTAATGGCTAATCTTTGGTTATTAAAATGTGAAGTCTAACTGTTACAATGTTGTAGTGTAGATATATTTGTAAAAAAAATATTTTTCTCCGCTTTTTGCCCCCTGTCCCATTAGCCCTGCGTAGCCCCCACTCTCCCCTACTTATTATTGAATATCCAAAATTGTAGACAAAATGCCTAAAACTAACCTACTTTATATTTTATTAAAAGTGGCTAAAAATTTTCTTCCGAAAATGTGATAGACTATCATGATTGTTGATTTTTAACCGACCCGTTTATCATTTCACACTCAACTAACTCTAAGGTATGTACGATACGAAAAGGAAAACATTCAATTATGTCCAAAGCTATAAAAAACTACGCCTTGTGAAAACCTTTTGATCATGTCCAGGGGCCTTTGAAAACAAGATTTTTACAAAAATAAAGTATAACGCAATCTAAAGTGATTTCCCTAGAATATTTTGGCTTTGTGTGCAGTCCATAGTAAATTAGATAATAAATGATGTTTTGACTTGGTACTTGTATGCAAACTGCGGCCACCAGCGTGAGACGTAATCATTGCTTTCTAAGGATAAAGGGTTAGTTGATGTTATTTCGAAAAGAACGAAACACCGACATGTTATTTGAAAACCAAAAGAAGTTTATAATAGGCTATTGCAAATTGCAATTGTAACTTATCCTTATGCAATTATAATTATGTGTTTTGATTGAATTTGTAATGTTCTAGCTAATAGAAGCAACTAATTAATGAATCTAATTAAATAAACTTTGGCAACCATTTATTTTTATAATATTTTTTTGCTTGGGATTAAATAAGTTAAAACTGTTAATTTTGTCTTAGTACTAACTTTATTTTTTATATTTTATTACCAATTCCAATACCTTTTGTAAGACATCTAAGTGCAATTTTAATGAAGTTTTGTTATAATCACCCCTCCAGTAAAAGGAAGCATTTACTAAAGTAATTTTCAGATAGGGTATAGGCTAATTCCATATAACTGTAGCGTAAGTCACAATTTAAGAGAAGAATAAAAGCTTTTTAAATTAAAAAAATAAATCAAATGAAATAAAGCAAGCTACATTATTTAGTTTTAATAAGTGTAGATCAGCTAATCCACTAATTTTTTTTCATTTAATGTTAAAAGTTGTAGTGATATGTGATAATCACTTTTTACAAACGTGACTTACAGGACAGAATTCATTACAGAACATTACGATTCATTATAGAAAGAATAATTTCGCATGGTGTATTAGCCTATAGTAAATAGTGTTTTTTTTCCTTAAATCAAATTCATATCGAGGCCGTTATAGTAAACTTTATGTAACTTTATTAGTAAAATGAATGTCCTCATATGCATTCAATAGAAGTAAACTCATAACATAGTTTTAAGTATAATTAATAGAAAATAGTTTTTATAAATTTGTAAATACAACAAATCGAATGTTATGAAAACATTGTCTACTCTCCAAGAATCTTGGCCACGTGATTTTATTAGAAAACTTTACAAAATATATCGATGTATTCAAAGAATATTTTAATATACGAATCTATTAAAAAAATGACCTAAATATTTTTGTCAGATTTATCTATTTTAAGAAATGGTTTAGTTAAAAAAATCAAGTATGTTAGTAAATAGGAACAATATAAAATCTTTTAGAATAAGTACAAAATTAAATGAAACTTATGTCGTCGGCCAAAACACAACCGCCACTACTATTGTGTTTTTTACTTCATGACATTTTAAGTTTTATTTCGAAGCAAATATACTCTTTATATTATAATGCCAGAAACGAATAGTTTCAAGAGATGAAATTTCGGGGTTCAATGTGGATTTGTATTTACCCTATATAATTTTACACTTCAATGACAGAAAAAATAATAATTTTGATATGGATACTTTTATATATAGTATTGTCTTTCCTCTTATATTTTTTTAGCCTTTAAATTTAAGCATGGCAGCATTCGAGTGCCAAATAGACATATAGTTCCTGTACCCAATATGGACACCCTAAGGGAAATAAATTTTTTTCACCTCTTTATACACGTTACAGAACTTAAAATTTTTTTGACCACAATCCCTGGACTGTTAGCTATCATCATTAAAATAAGTGACCTTGTAATTATTCTGGTTTAATTTAAATAATAAAACAAAAAATGCGTCCATATAAGGAGCCACCTGTCCGTATTATGGATATGCATGTCCATATTAGAGACATGTGGCTCCTAATGGAACTACTACTGGAAGGAAGAGCCACTCTTTCAGGGGATTTTAAAAGAGAAAGGGTATAAAAAATATATTAAAGGGGGGTATTTGGGAGGGGAAGGGCAGAGTAAATATCTTCAAAACGTGCACTTTAGAAAGGAAGGTGGTCATTTTCTGTTTTCGCTCTTTGAAGACCTTCAAAATGCAGAAATGTCACTAATATGAACATTAATTTATTATTTATTAGCTAAATAAAATCCTAACCAGATATGTTACAAATTTGTGAGTCTGAAGACTAATTTGCTGTACTTCCAATGGGGACATAAGGTGTCCATATTAGGAATCAGGCGTAGTTTTACTAAATCTTATAATGATTATATAAATAAAACATTATCAAGCAATATATGCAATATCAACCGAAAATATATTTTATCAACTTTCTAAAACACAATTCACTTTTCAATATTTAAAATAATTATACAATCTATCATAAGAATATAAACTTTCCTATAATTAAGATCAGCACACCACGAAAATACAAATTACCTTCGAAAGGGCGAATAGCGCTCTTTTTTGTACTTTCTGAGCTAAAATATGTTTTTTAACTGCTTTTCTTCATAGACATATAGCATTATCTCTCGATTAAAAATTTTACTTTTAAAGATATTGAGGTAGTCTATATTGAGAGCACTATCCATATAGGGACAATTACTATATGAGTGGTTTGAATTTATAAAAAAATATATCTCTATATTAAAAAAAAAGTAAGCTCTTTTAAAACGTACGGAGCCATAACAGCATGAAATATTCATCTTAGAACTTCATTGTTTTTCGAGAAATGTGTCTCCCTTATACCTCGATGCCTTTTTTTTCAAATTTCCAATTAGTTTTTTAATTAAAAATAAAAATTAGTCTCTCTCTATGTTAAAGTATAGGCTTTTAAAACGTACGGAGCCATAACAGAATGAAATATTCATCTTAGAACTCCATGCTTTTTCTGGATAGTGTGTGTCTCCCTTATACCTCGCTGCTTTTTTTTTCAAATTTCCAATTAGTTTTTTAATTAAAAATTAAAATAAGGCACACGAAAATGAAATTTTGGTTCTTTTTTACATAACATCACCGGAAAAAAGAAAGGTGTCACTCCGTTATATTTATGTTCTTTTTAAAGAACAGTTGCTCTCTGTTGTGTTCTTTTAAAAAGAACAGTTTTTTAACTTGTTATTTTTACAAAAGTTGCTTTACACGTGGAAGAGTTAAGACAAATATAAATATATCGTCATTAAAATGAACACGTTTTTTTTGTTTTGTGTTTATATATAGAAAAGGTTTACAGATTTTTTTAATATAAATGATTTTACCTTAAAATATATTATAGCAAGGTAGAAGGTTTACAGATTTTTTTTAGTTTAAATATTTTGGATGATAGGTTAGGTTTTAATCATCTTCGCACAAGAGGGCTATTGGCAACGGCCGTCGTAATTTCAAACCACAGTCAAGTGACGAGCCGACACCTAAATACGCACTCAACTCAAACTAGGACGTCATTATAGATTATAAAAAAAATAATTTATGACAAAACTATTTAGAAAAACATTTAACATAACAATTACTTTAATAAACATTTTCAATAAACAAATATTTTATAACAAAATTATTTTATTAGGTTAATTCAGCTAAAGTGGAATCACAAAATTTCCCCTTTTTTTATAAAACACGAACATAAGATTACGAGGTTTTTTTATTTTCAGAACTGATAAAAAATATCAGTTGTTAAATCTGCGTTCAACTTCTTTTTTTCTTCGAGGGGCAGGTGGCTTTCTTTTTTTATTTAATCTCTCGTTTTTTTGTATTTTTATTATTTGTTCGTATTCTTCAACGATGTATTTTGTTTTGTTGCTGTGCCGGCCTGCGCGAAGAGGCCAATGGGAAAAAGGGCGTGTTAGTTTAGTATTTTATAATTAAGTTTCGTTTGCATATTTTTAATCGTTTGTATTTAGTGTGTGACTTTTATAATTAAGTATACCAATACACAGTACCGTGTTCTACCTGTGAGTTTAATTTTGTATTTTCGTTTCAGGGCATGTTAGTTTAGTGTTTTATAATTAAGTTTCGTTTGCATATTTTTAATCGTTAGTATTTTTAACCGTTTGTATCTTTAATCGCCGCGAAGCGGTCCAATGGCAGCAATTCCCGTGGGCTGGTGAGCGATAGCAAGCAGGAGGCGGAGAGGAAGAATCCAAGAATGCAAGCTTGTGAGCCTAGGGGCGCAGCCCTTAGTTTTCATAAAAATAAAAAGTAATGCCCCAAAGCCCAAGTGGTTATCAATGACCCCAAGATATCTTAGATGAATATATATTTTTTATAATCACAACTCTTGTTCAAGAGTAGTTTTTAAGAAGTCTGGCACATTTGGGGGAAAGTCTAAATAATTAAAAATACAAAAAAAAATAATTATTATAACTTCAGTAAAGCAAAATATTTTTTTAAAAAAATATTTAGATTCCTAATAATGAGTGCTAACTTTTTAAAGATTTTAAAATGCTAATTACATAATATTTAACCTATCTTAAACAACTAACTACTAAAAAATCCCAAAGTGTTAAAACTTTTTGCTTTGAGTTGTTTATTTAAAATACATATATATATTTAACATTTAAAGATGAGAGACGCGTGAATTACTTCTGTATCACTAACATCACCAAAATCTCCGCTATTAAAAAGGAAGGTTTTGACGGATGGAGAGAGCAGAGAAATATGATTCGCTGAGACCACATGTCTATTTGATTGTCACCAATTTTCAAGCCAATCGCAACCGATGACCATACTATAAGCCAATCCCAAATTCAAAGTACGATTCAAAGTACGAATCAAATCTTCACTTCGCGATCCTGAGTATCTAACCAGTCGAGTCGAAACACTTCAATCTTGATCTTCTCTGGAGCATCATTTCTCTAACCGTTTCTCCTATTCGGAAGAAGGGTTGATTGCCGAGATGTTATCTATGGAGAATTTGTTTAAATGTTTGATATTTATAACTATGATTCTTGAATTAAAAGCGTGTGGACCTGGATCTTTATATGGAAATCGTAGGAGATTTCGTAGGAAGCTGACTCCATTTGTTTTAAAGGTAAATTTGTGTTTAGTTAAGTTTCACTTTTAATCTAAACAGGTCATATTTTATTTGGAAATATATTTTTTTGCAATACATTTCCTTACAATATATATAAATTAAGTTTTCAATGGCGCATTTACAAGTGTGATTTAATGTATTTTTTAATTATGTGTGATAAAACAAAAAGGAAATCAAGCATCAGTTATAAAAAATGGAAATGTTAAGATAAAATTAATTATCTGGATCCCTCTCAATTTGTTTGACTTGCTGGAAAACTGTTTTAAAAACTATTACTCAGCAGTTTAAAAAAATATCTACTTCAATATACCTGTTTTTGACTCATTAGTTTTCAATAAAGCATAAATTAATACTATATATTTTTTTAATTTATTTAAAAATGCATTTTTCCTTTCGGATGATTTTATTCCCTCTCATATTATCTAAGATTTAAAAAATTTCAAAAATAGCTACATTGTGCGAAAAAAGGTTTTCCATTCAGTTTGTAATGGCAACATTTTGTTTTGAAGTTTATAAAATCATGATTTAGTACCTAAAATATAACTTTTATCTCAATAAGCAAATGTTTTTAGATAGTATTTAAGGGTATATACTTCAATCTGATAGAATAATTTCTATGAAGATGTTTCAGTTTATTTGAGCATTTTATAAAACATATATCCATTAGGGTTTGCTGTGAAACTAAATTAATAAACATTTTATTTTTAATAAAAATTAATTTAATAAAAATTAATTTAATAAAAAGTGAAATGCAGTGTAACGTCTTGCACATCTACTCTACTTAGTACTTTTTATAAATTTTATGGAAGAAATTATTATTTATGTGTCTGTCACAAATATTTTATTTCTCTAGTAACTTCGACACACACGCAAGAAAACCAGCTTCTTTCCTTGAAAACACAAATAATAGTTTTCATGGTTATTTTTTTTTTGAATATTAAAATGTTTATATGAAATGATAGGTTGTTGCTTCTCTGGATTTAATTCTTTTTTCAATGTGTATGAAATTATTATTAATATTGTGACCCGAATTATATTACAATGCATATGATTTTACAGGTGTCGGCTCGTCACTTGATTGTGGTTCTAAAATACGACGCCCGTCGCCAATAGCCCTCGTGTAGCTCTAGTGCGACGATAATTTAAACTAAACTAAACATATG
>JAFNEN010000502.1:202500-265000 GCA_019343175.1 Oedothorax gibbosus
ATATGCGTTTTCTAGTTCCTATACTATGTTTATATAACTTTTTAAGGCAGTTTTCCGATTTAGTCAAATATACTCTATTGTTTTGCCCTGTTATCCCATTTTCACAAGGTTTGGGAATCATCATAACATCAATTTAAAGCAAAATTAAAAAGAAACTAACATCTGGTTATTTAATTACCAATTGATAAAGTTTTAAAATAGTGTCGCCATCTGCAGTACACTTTTGATATTTTAAAACTTCAAAAATATATAATTAAATAACTAACTAACATTTTCGTTTCAAATTTGTTTCATTTCGATGTTATGTTGATCCCTATACTTGGGGGAAAAGGGCTAACATGGCAAAGTAATACTTTTGCAGAAGTTGTGATTCCCAAACTAATGCCTTAGCTCTATGGGACTGACAATCCCTCTTAAAAATCCAAAATAAAAACAATACATACGCTAAAATAATACATACGCTAAAAACAAAACATACGCTATAAAATCTATGCATAATAGTTATCGTTATTTCCCTCATAAACATATAAAACCTTTTAGCTCATTTGGCGTCTTTTTGGTAAGAATTTGGCGAGAAAAGAGATATAGCTACAAACACACTTATTATACAGCTCTACTACGACGACCTTCGAACAATCAACCAACATTATAAATTTAAAAAATGGTTCATTTGGCGCGTTTAGGTAAGAATTTGGCGCGAGTCATATAACGAGTACGATCACATCACCAACAACAACACACACACACAAACTTCAATTTATTATTATAGATTTTCCAGTAATTAGCATGACAAGGCGCAACTTTTGATAGCTTTATGTAGGTCATAGAAACTTAAAAATGGTGCTTTATACTCCTCATGATATTTTATATAGATATTTATATACTCTAGACTTTTTATATACTTTCCAAACTTTAAAGCTGTGTTTCTCTCCTTGATAGTTTTTCGATGATTATATCTGACTTTAAATAGAGATATAACTCAAAATTATAATTCTTTAGAGTGTTGAAATTATCCGCACGTATTTTTCAAGCATATTTCTCTAGTTTGTCTTCCGGAAGGTTGTTATGTTAGTATACTACGAGTTTTATGTAGATTTCAAATATTAAAAAAAATTCTATTCAATTTAATAAAAATTCACGACGACAATTTATAAAATAAGCTGAAAGGAAGGATGTAGTTGAAAAAATAAATTGTTTTGAAAGATAAAATTTCGAGTTGTGTCAAATTTTACAATCATCGAAATTTGTTTATTTTACTTTTTTAACAAATGTTAAAATTTAAATTATTTTTAATAAAACTAATTTTTCCAACTGCGAATTATGTTACATACCCTCATGAAAAATCACTCGACAACTGTCACCTTGACTATTTTTTGTAGAGTCCTGTCCGTTCTGATATGCTTCATTTTTGTAATTTTATAAGTTCATGATTCGTCTTGCTACGTTCTATTTTATACAAACCTATATCTCATAAACGGGGTTTACCCTTTAGGTAAACGTTCTCCCTTTATGGGCCTTGGGGGCATCTGAGTCATTCTAAAAAAATATTACGAATGGTGTTCTTCAGGCTTGATTGCGTTTTAATTTTTAATTTTATTATTACAGAAATTACACTTGAACTGTAAAAAATGAATATGCTTTTAAGGTATTATTATGATCTATTTAAAACAATAAGACAACCGTTAAATATGCAAAATTGACTCAATAAAGACTATCAGCAACAAACAAATTTTATACGAAAATAAGCTCTCTGCTTCAGTTCGTATAAATAAACAAAATATAATAAGACAAATGAAGACCAGAATATACAGATTAAATTATGTATTACAAATGAAATCACATTAAAAACGAATTAAAAAAAACTTATTGTTTTATTCGGCTAAAAAAGTTATTATAATTTTAAAGGGATCTTTAATCGACTAAATATATGATTTAATTTACATGCAGGAATAAAATCGTGTTTTGTGCAAAATCTGAATTGGAGCACTAAAAATAAAAATGGTGCCGCTTATTTTAAAGAGTTTTATGAGATATGCAATAATTTTTAGGCAATAAGTAACATCAAATGCCTTAAGTAAAAACTTGAAAAATACATTCTATCTGCTTTGTGTATGAAAACGAAATTAAGCATTTAATAGTAGATAGGAGATCGAAATAGCATTTTGAATTGTAGACGCGAAAGCGTCTTTACGACGCACAGTGTGGCAGAATCACGATTTAGCTGGCAAAAAATCAAAAAATGAAATGAAGCATTCAGCTGCGAATCCTTTATAAATATAAACAATATAGTTCGGGGCACCTGGTGTTATGACTTATTCTTGGTTTGAGCGCGCTTCCCCCCTCCCCCCACCACCACGAACAAAGCACTTTGTGTTGAATTTTTATCAAGTGAAGTAATTTCGCAAATTGGTCTCTACTTTTTCAGCTTGTTTTGCGATATAAATATTCTTTCTAAATTTAAAAAAAAAAGATGTATCCTGAACCCTCATATATGATATTGCTAATACAAACTAGTTTTTTTGCCCTCGGTTTTGACCGAAAAACCGGTTTTTTCATGAGGCCGGTCTAAACCGGAAACCGGTTATCTGCGGGGAAAACCGACTAAAAACCGGAAACCGGTTTTTCTCAAAAACCACCATCGACGATTTTTTTAAAAATTATATAATATATAATTTTTTTAAAAAAATTGGAGTTTTGCACTATGTTAAATCAACCGTTTTTGACAGCATTTATTAAAAAAACTCTTTTATTAACTTCGGTTTTCACATATTCCCATTCAAGTTTTCCTCCTAACATATAATAAGTAAAACGTTTTAGCGTCTTTTCATGTTCCGTCCGTGTGTTCTTGTCTGCTCTTATATCAGGTTTACTCTTTTACTTCATTATCTCATATGAATTTTGACAATGAACATATTGCGATGGAATTAAAAATCCGAAATTGAGATTGGTTTTTGTTTAACACTTTGTGGAGGGTGCTGATTCCGAAAAAGTTGTTTTCGAACATTGACCCGTCTAACTAAAAGAGCTACGAACTTCAAATTTGGTAAATGAGTTTCTATAGTACTTGTCGAAAGTCATAATAAAGTTTTCAGGAAAATTGTGCATGCACAAGGGGTAGCTTCCATAGAACATTTTTGGTTTTAAAGGTATTGATGAAAAACTAAGAGATACAGACTTCAAATTTGGTACACGTGTTCCCAGAGTATCTCTCGGATGTCAAATTAGGTTTTCGGGAAAATTGCGCCTGCGCAAGGGAAAGTTGCCATAGAATTTTTTTGGGGCATTGGGAAAAGGCATTGAAACTACCTTTTAGGTATATAATTTCCTTTAAATGTGCATTGATTTATGTAGTAGTAATTGAAAGTTTTGTAGTGTTACACACCCCTAGTTAACTTCAGTTTTAGATAAATAGCTCTCGTGTAGCTCTAGTGCGACGGTAATTCAAACTAACCTCACCAGTTTTGGATAACAAGGTTTAAGTGTTTTTTTTAAAGCCCCTATCAAGTTCCATTTTATTCAATTCCTGTTTTTATAATTTAAAACTTCCCATTTTCGTCCGTGATTTATCATTTACACTATAAATGGTACGCAGGGACCAACATTGACAACCCCGACCACGGTGTCCAACACTACAAAGTGAGCGCCAATGGCAGAAACACATCCATTTTTTCATCCAGCACATACATACTGTCATCCTCAAAACAAAACAAAATTAATTAAAATATTGAGGCATTCATGGCATTTAAACATTGGTCATTTACATTGCTTGCAAAATAATACTACCATAATGGCCAAGAATGTGTGAATATGTACGATCCGGTAGCTTTATAACTACATACTTAAAACCATGTTTAAGATAGCCAGTTACTTATCATAGAAGTATTCTTGATCCGTGAATCGAACTACGCATCGCACAGTGGGGTATTTGACCCGAATTCTTGGCAATAAATCAAAAAAAAAATTTTTTTAGCTACAATCATAAAATTGGTGTCTTTTTATAGCTAATTAAGTGGTACATCTATCCATATAAAGAATTATTATCTCATACAAAAACATTCGTTTTTATAAGCATCGAAAGTCGGATTTTTGCTAAAATTATTGTACTTTTTTCTTGCATTTCAGCGTTTTTTTATGTTTACTAACTAATTTTTGGCTCGTTAAAAATTTTTTTGTTCAAAACTACAATAGGTGCATGTAATAGAGGAACATTTGAGCTTTATTATAAAATAAAAAATGTTTTTTTAAAAAATAGTTTTGACTTTAAATTTAACATTTAAAGTTAAAAAAGATATTTTTTTATAACAAAAAAGTTTTAAAATGTGATATTTTGTTAAGGTGCCCGCCTGAATCCGGCACATCTACTACCACCAACATATTCCTCAAACATTGGTTTTTCATATTCAATAGTCAAAATTTGAAATCTACTGCTACCCGACAGCCACAATGTTTGTGTCCAAATATCCTTGGTATCCAATGGATCCTTCTGTGAATAAAATTCTGATGCACGGACCCATTATTATTAAACATGCTTTACTTTTCATTGGTCAACTTAGTGAGGAAGCACAAGAAGCAAGAAATAAGGACTTTAGAGAGTACAGAAAACAATACTCGAGAAAGAAAGGAGAGAAGGATTTGTACAAACCAAGACGTATTAAACAATTTACTTATATCTTCTGATTCATACATAACTAGCTTCCGACAATTACCACAAAAAAAACCTAAACTTCCCAAAGAAGTAATTGAAATGTTGAAGCCTTCAAATCAACAGACTATCCACTCGGAAAATGAAAACGATGTTTCTACCGATTTAGATAGCGATAATTAATAACCAATAACCTGAATGTTATTACATTATTTTTCTTTGTTTTATCACTTTCATTATTAGTCCAAAAATTGAATCCATTTATAAATCAAGTCAAAATATATATTGTTAAAATTCATTTATAGTAAAAATCAACCTTATTTGTAGTATATAAAAGAGCCATTTAAACTTAAAAACCTAATTATGGTTCAATTTTATTATATGTTTATAAACAATTTAGCTTATACCATATAATATATATGAATTGTATGCTGATTGCTGTGATCCTTTTACACTAATTTTGCGAAAAGTTATTTTCAAGTTGTTAAATGTCAGTGTTGGACATATATTACTTTTATGCATTTCATAAAAGAAATATATATTTAATACTTTAACGTTGTATATAACTAATTGTTTTTTAGAAAGTAAAGAGTTTGATTATTTTACTTGTATTTCATGGAATTCACTTTTTTCTGTATCATACATATTTAAAGGTTTTTTGGTAGAAGAATATTTTTTAATGATGATTTGTCCAAGTATTATTTTTAAAAATTTATTGTAAAGAAAAAATTGTGTTTTCTAAATTGGATCGAAAGCTTTCTACCTTAAGACATGCGTGGTCAAACTATCCGACCAAAATAATGCCATAAGCAAAGTACTTTATAAAAATGTTTTTTTTTTGCCTATACTTATTCAAACTCACATTTTTTGAATTAATTAACCTCATTTTCATATTCAGCATCCTCGAAAACATACATAAGACTTCTCAAAAGAATTTCCAGCAAAAATCCAATTGTTGCTGGAAATTTTAAGCACATACTTGGATTTGCTATTTTGCAAAAAAAGCAATTTTTTGCAAAGATAGCAAAAAGTAGCAAGTTTTGACAATTGCACATGAAAAACCAGTGTTTGAGGAATATGTTGGTGGTAGTAGATGTGCCGGGTTCAGGCGGGCACCTTAACAAAATATCACATTTTTAAACTTTTTGTTATAAAAAAATATCTTTTTTAACTTTAATTGTTAAATTTAAAGTCAAAACTATTTTTTTAAAAACATTTCTTTATTTCAAAATAAAGCTCAAATGTTCCTCTATTACGCACCTATTGTAGTCTTGAACAAAAAAAAATTTAACGAGCCAAAACTTAATTAGTAAACATAAAAAAACGCTGAAATGCAAGAAAAAAGTACAATAATTTTATCAAAATTCCGACTTTCGATGCTTATAAAAACGAATGTTTTTGTATGTATTTATGTATGTATCTTGTATTTGAATGTTTTTGTATCTTGAATGTTTTTGTATGTATCTTGTATTTATTTTTGATTTATTGCCAAGAATTCGGGTGAAATACCCCACTGTGCATCGGTTTAAATATTTAAATAACCCAATGGGAAAGCAATTATTTAAATTTTTAATAAATAAAAGATATTCTAGCAACTTTATTTTAATTAATGCATTTTTCTACTTAGGCATATTGTAAGTTTTTTTTCAAGAAATGTTTGTCCCTATTTTAAATAAGTGAGTGCTTTTAAAAAGAAACCATTGCATTGCCTATTTTAAAAGTGCCCTGAACACCTCACTATTAATGAACTGCCCCTTATCTCAGAGACCTATGACTTAAATATTTTTTTGCAGTTTGTCTGATGTCTGCTATCCGTCCATAATAATGTATGTAAAATTTATCCAGCTAAAAACAATTAGCACGAATATATAAAAAAAATCTAAATGTTTAGGTATATATTATTATTTCAGTTGGCGAGAAAGTAGTATGCTACATTAAAACTTCGTTTCATAACATTCTTGTTTCTAGGTCACTAAAATTCTAAACAATCTATAGGAATGAAGGGTGGTCACTTGTATAGAAATTAGAAAATCTCAAAAGGTCTTCCACCTGGTATTTTATTGCTTTGTCTTTGATTTCTTGAAAGCCTTAGTAATTTTGTTTCAGTTTAGATCACATTCGAACAATTTTTAGTCATAATCTTGAAAACTGAACCGTTACGTAACTTTACTTAACAAGTTTCGATACTCCCACGCTCAAAAATTCCCGCCCTGGCAGAAAAAGGATTCAGTGTGCCATTAAATGCAATTGAACCAAGGCCTTTTTTATTCTTAGGTATAGAATTGTGTTTTCGATTCTCTTTGGCATTGCTTTTGAGGATGGGATAAAATTTATTATAGACAAAACTATATTTCTATCAATTAGGATGAATATGTTTGGTCTTAGAGATGAATGAAATATGCGCGGTGGCGCCTACATACTTGTGAAGCAAATCAGTTATTATACATGTAAAAGTTTTACTTATTAAAAGAACTGAGCCAATTAAGTTTTGTTGGATGTATTTGTTTCACTTATATCTTTAATTCTTCTGAACTAAAGATTACTCAATCTAATCTGAAATTGAAAAAGAAAAAATTTTTAGTTTAAAGCCGTACCTATCTACCGGAAAATTATTTAATTAAACTAGTTTGAAAAAATAACTTATTTTCATTTAAAAGTTGAAAAGTGGCCTCGTTGTTGTACTGTTCAGCACGCCTGGGTCCTACGCAGTCGACCTGGGTTCATATACGGGTAGAGTAGGTCATAGATTCACTCAAGTTAAAAGAGTAGGTACTTAGCTTGTTTGAGAAGTTAATTGAAGGTACATCGTCGAAGTAGAAACTTGGCATTATCCATCGCTAGTGCTAGAACCTCTAACATAGGCTACCATGATGGACATCGTCGCATGGGCCAGTAAGCGAGGATACCACTTAAATTATAACTTTATTTTTAATTGTAAAACTGGACTAATGGAAATTTTCAGAAAAGTTTCGCTTAAATTATGATACATAAATTTTTTTAATCAAGTTTAAATTGTTGTTTTAATTATAGCTATAAATGTTGGTAACAATGCAGTATAAAAATTCAAATAAATAACATTAAGAATTTGGATAGGTATTGAATTTCTTTCTATATTAATATAATATTCCTCGGGGTTTTATTTGCAAATATTTTTTAGAGAATGATGTTGACCACTATGGGCTGTTATGTTACGGATTAGGTAGTAATATTTTTGCATTTTTATATAGTTTTACAATATTCTATGGAGCATGTTTGGACCTTGTTACCACGACAACGGCAGAACCGTTTTTATTGCCTTTTTTTTTATCTTTGTTAGTCTTCTCATTTATTTTTCCATCAATAGCATATACAATTACATAACTCTTGTAATACACAAAACTCTTGACAGATGGCGTGGGCGTCGCAACATACCGCCCGCCTTGAAATATTAAATTTCAAATAATTATAATTCACAATACACAAGTACTAGTACACAAATTTTAACTCAATCCTCAATTGGTAATTTACACAATTTTGAGATTCCTCTCTTAAAGATACCCAAATTTGTTTTCACCTCACAAACTCTAATTTTACCATCATTACCACGGTAAAGGGTTACAACACGACCAACAGTCCATTTAAAACTTGGCACATTATCTTCTTTTATTAATACTAAATCACCAATTTTAATATTAGTCTTAGTAATTTGCCATTTTGTTCTATTTTGCAAATGACTCAAATATGTAAGATGCCAACGTTTCCAAATAAGTTGGACAATTTTAGTTACTCTTTGAAACAATTTTAATCTATTTGTATCTATATTAAAAATATCTGGTTCCACTATTGTATTGAGTGGCCTGCCAATTAAGAAATGAGCCGGGGTCAAAACATTTAAGTCCTCAATGTCTGAAGACAATGGTGTTAACGGTCTGGAATTTAGAATTCCCTCAATTTGATTTGTAACCGTTAAAAATTCTTCATAAGTTAGACTCGCTGTACCAACTGCACGTTTCAAATGGTACTTGAAGGACTTCACCCCAGCCTCCCAAAGGCCTCCAAAGTTAGGTGAACGAGGGGGAATGAATTTCCATTCAATTCCTTCTGAGCTTAAATACCCAGCTAAAGTATCATCTTGTTTAATTACAATATCAAGCAATCTTTTAATTTCTCTATTTGCACCTACAAAGGTTTTAGCATTATCTGAATATATTTTAGAGGCTTTGCCTCTCCTTGCAAAGAACCTCTTTAGAGTGGCAATAAATGCTTCACTCGTTAAGTCAGACACAATTTCAAGATGAATTGCTTTGGTGACAAAACATATAAAAATACAGACATATATTTTATTTAAGACACCTTTGCGCTGATTGCGATATTTAATTAAGAATGGGCCTGCAAAATCTACACCACTCACGCTAAAGGGATAATTTGGTGTTACTCTATCTTTAGGTAAATCTCCCATTAACTGTTCCAAAGTAACAGGTTTTGCTTTAAAACATACAACACATGAATGAACTACTCTCTTACACAAATTACGACCATTTGTAATCCAAAATTTCTGTCGTATAAGATATAATAACAATTGTGGTGCAGCATGCAAATTCCTTAAATGGAAGTATTCAATAATTAAGTATGACAATTTGTGATTTTTTGGTAAGAGTATTGGAAACTTACAATCAAATTCTAAGTCACTATGGGTGAGTCTTCCACCAACTCTCAAGATTTCATCTTTATCTAAAAAAGGACATAAATTTCTTACCTGGCTATCAGAATTAACTGAGCCCTTTTCTTCAGGAACTTGATTTCCTTGCTAAATTCTACACTTTGAACCATTTTAACAAGCTTAATTTCTGCTTGTTTTATTTCGTTGACTTTTAAGTCTCCAAAAATCTTAGGACAATTTGATCTACAATTATTTAGAAACCTGTAAATGTAACTTAATACTCTAATTAAACGATTATAATTATTACTCAAATTAATTATATCATGCACAAAATTACTCACATTAGTATTAAGATAAACAAGATAATTAGAGTCACTATTGTTAAGTTTAGAGTCATTACAACATGAATGTTCGAAGTCATTCGATATCACTAGTTTATGAGTCTTACACTCAGACTGGATTGCTTCAATTGAACTCACAGGTACTGGCGGTTCACTGCAAGGCCAGTCCCCAGTGGACAAGAATGGAGGTCCAGTCCACCACAAGGAACTTTGGTGTAGGCTCGAAGGGTCAAGACCTCTGGATATAAGGTCAGTCGGGTTCTGGGCTGAAGGGACCTTATGCCATTGCTCCTCAGAAGTCAACTGTTGAATGGTTGCAACCCTATTTGCCACGAAGGTCTTCAGCGTGTTAGGCTCCTTCCGGATCCACGCCAAGACGATTGTAGAATCGCTCCAAAGGTAGGTTGTAGGTGAATTCCATCGCAAGGCAGTCACGACTCGTTTCATCAGCTTTGACAGTAGGACGGCAGAACATAGCTCGAGACGAGGGATCGAGACACTCTGGACCGGGCTGACTCTGCTTTTGCTCGTCACTATCTTCACTACTGGTGGTCCATCTAGTGAATATGATAGACAGTAAATCACTGCCCCATAGCACTTCTCCGAAGCATCTGCGAACCCGTGAAGTTCAAATCTTGTTACACTATTGGTCACAATACACCGATCAATAGAAATGCTGTTGACACTGTTAAAATCTTCAAGGAACTGATGCCATTCTCTGGCTCTCTCGGAAGGTAACTCGTCGTTCCAGTCGATATGCAGACTCCACAAGCTCTGCATGAAGATTTTGGCTTTGGCGACTACTGGACCTAGTAGCCCCTGGATCGAAAAGTCTAGCAATGGTTGAAAGGACGCATCTTTTGGTGTAGGAGTCCTTCACTTCTACTTGCACTCGGAACACGAAGCTGTCCTCTTGCGACTTCCAGGTCACTCCAAGGGCCTTTGTCTCGATGAGATTTTCGAAGTCGTATCCTCCATCATCGTTTGAAGACGGTTCTCGATGGCTACCCCTCCACTTATGCAGCTGCATACCTCCTTTTTTAAGCATACCGGAAAGCTGACTCTTGAGCTCCCTAGCTTCTTCTAAAGACGGTGCGCTGGCCAGGACATCATCCATGTAAAAGTTGGATCTCAGGACCGGCGCGGCCAAAGGAAAATTCTGTTCTTCATCTCGCGACAGCTGCAGTAGTGTTCTTGTTGCTAAGAATGGTGCACTCACTGTTCCATAGGTCACAGTTTTAAGCTCAAAGGTTTTCACAGGATCAGTAGGACTGTCCTTCCACAAAATTCTGAGTAAGGGTTGTTGACTCTCATGCATTAGTATCTGACGGTACATCATCTTGACATCAGCAGTAAAGGCATATGGATGCTCTCTGAATTTCAGCATGATAGCAAACAAGTCCTCTTGAGCTAGTCCTCCATTATACTGCAACGCATTTAAAGAAATTCCGTTGTTTGTCGGGTTACTGACGTTGAAAACTACACGCATCTTACTGGTTGATTTTTCTGGTTTGTAATTACCATGATGTGGCATATAATAAGTAGTGTTCTCATTGTCCTCAAAGGTGACTTCTTTCATGTGCCCTAACTGTACGTATTCGATTAAGAAGTCTTTGTAAAGTTTTAGATAATTAGAATCTTTCGCTAATCTTATCCACAGTGCATCCAATCGTTTGAGAGCAATGTCCCTCGAATCCCCTAAACATTTTGGGTCAGCCTTAAGTGGCATTTTTACCATATACCTGCCCTCAATATCTCTTGAATGCGTCTTCTCGAAGTGTTCCTCACATAAGATAGCCTCCTTACTTTTAGTTCGCTCTACCTCAACATTTTCTATTTCCCAAAATTTCCTTAAAGTATCGTTTCTGCAACTATATCGAACTGTTCGCGTTTATTTTTGAAAATATCGCTACTTTCGATAGCCTCTCTAAGCGAATAAATAGTCGGTTTGCCTGACACTGATATATCAAGTTCCTCGGCAATCATTATTAACTCATTCTTTTTATATCTCGGCAAAGCCATTTTAAACGCACGTAAAAATACTCAAAAAAGTCAAAAACAGTTAACACTATATACTAGGAACCCTTAAAACAATTTAAAATTAATAAAATTGTAATAAAACACACAGTAACCAAATTTAATTGCCCAACCGAAACCAAACAAAAACTATAAAACTCAAAAAATTACTTAATACATTTAAATTATATTTTTTAAATCTAAACTTTCGAGTTTTTAGGCATATTTAAACCCAATTCCTCATTTTTAAAGACATTTCCAGAGACATTGAGGTGGTATTCCAGTTTTCCACAAAAAAAACCTAAACTTTTTTTTCAAAACAAAACTAACTCGATTTTTCAAAGTAAATCAAGGGACATCCTCTTACCTCTATTTTTTTCATCATAAAAAAAGTTATCCTCATTACTTAAAGTTTGAAAATTTTCAAATTCATCGCAACGTATCTCCTTAGGTTTCTTTTTTAAGAACCTGCGCGCAGGCCATCCGGCTCGACGGACCAATGTTAGTCTTCTCATTTATTTTTCCATCAATAGCATATACAATTACATAACTCTTGTAATACACAAAACTCTTGACAGATGGCGTGGGCGTCGCAACAATCTTTACACCACTACCCCGGTCTAAAGACCATCTGTGCAACTTATATATAAAGCAAGTTTAAGAATGTGCCTTTTTGTTTTGTATGTAGAAATGGAAGTAGAAACTAAGGGAATGTTTCCTAATCAGAGTAATGATAGTTTCAGAAAAAAATCGGTCGAAGACGTAGTGACTTGATCCATTTTTATCCTGAAACTGGAAGATAAACACTTGACAAAAAAGGATAAAATAAACTCTTCGTTTAGCGGGAAAACGTAGCAAGTCAGGTACGACTGAAATCGGTTTTCTTCTGAAGCCAATAATTCTTTCACCACTCTTACCAAATCCCCAAGTGTTTATAAATTTTGGGGTTCGTATAAACAAAATGTCTTCAAATCGGCACTGCCGTTCGCTTGGGTTTCTCACAAATTAGGGATCACTCTGAATTGAGTTACAATGCTTTTTGTGTATTGAGACAGAAGATATCTTCCGTCTCGTTCAGTTTAAATTTTAACTTTTTACATTAGCTTTTGATATTTTTCTTTAATATTTTTTAACTTTCGTATTTTTGGTATAGCTTATATTTAATTTTAGTTTGGTTTTTTTGTATATTTTCTTTTGTTTGTATTTTTGTATTGTTTTCGCGTTACGTGTTTCGTTAAACCATGGCCTGTATTCTCTGAATTCTTTCCGCGTCTCGTTGTTCCTGGGTCTTGGGGAATTTCGGGCATTGGGTGTAGGCGGCAGTGTGTCCGACTTCATTACAGTTAATGCACTTGGGTGTGTTCGATCTTGGGAGCTGGCATGACCTGGTTTCATGTTCGCCCGCACACTTGAGACACCTCGGAGACATAAGGCAATTTCTGGCGGCGTGATTAAACCTATTACATTTGAAGCATTGGATAACTTTTTTCTTGGGTTCATATTTTTCGAAGATGACTGAAAGGAAGAGGCATTTGTCGAGCTTATATATTTCATCGTTTGTATCATTTCTTTCCACTTCAATGGTAAAGGTTCCCAACAGCTGTCGAGACATACGATTGACCAGTTGGGTAACCTTCATGATGGGATAACCTTGTTCGGTTAATTCTTGCTTAATTTCCTCGGGATCTGCATTGGGTGGCATTCCTTTTAGCACAACTTTGAATGGTCTCTTGGGGTTGGTTGGAGTGATAATATATGCTTTGATATCATTTTCCTCGAGGAATTTCCGAACATTTCTGTAATCTTCCGCATTTTTTGTGAAAACCTTGATATACTCTCTACTACTCTTGGACGTGATAGGAGCAACTGTATTGATTTGTTTGAGGACGGAAATAAAGTTTGGAAAGGTTTGTATCATGAACGGGGGTGGGGCTTTTTCTTCAGGAGTTTCGACGTCGAGGGCACTAATCTGGTTATTCAGTTCGATGGCTGAGGATGCGGGTTTGAAGGTTGCCGGTTTAATGAACTTTTTGGGGTAGGTAAAGCCATGATTGGTGTTAGCTGAGGAATCAATAGGTGTTTTCTTGTTTTCAGCTTTTCCGTTAGAGCGGGACCTGGATCTATCCCTCTTAAGAGATGCTTTGTGTTGAGAGCAAGAACATTTGATTTTAGCTTTATCGTCAGTAAGATTGTCAATTATATCAATGTGCGTTTGAATTTTCAACTGCATAATTCTATGATGAGATGTATTTTTATAGTTGAGGTCATTTTGAAGTTTGTCGAGTAGACTAGCATTCATTAAATTTAGCTCATTTTTATATTGATTAACTTCGTCATCATAATCCTTAAATAGACATTTCATTAAAGAAATCGGGTTATCAGTTTCCATTCCAAGGTCGTTAACGGATAAAATGTCGCGGTGAGAGTCACCGGACTGTGTCATAGTGACACTTACTAAGCAAGCACCAAAAAGAAATAAGCACTTACCCAATCTGGAACGCGGGTTTCCGAAAAGGCTCTAGAATTCCAATATCAATCGCTTTCGGACCTTGATCCTCAGTCTATGACCTGGCTCCAAAAATTAAAAAAAAACGCATTTAAATAGCTTTTTGTTTGAAATACATTAAACTGGAAATTTCTTTTGTGAAAATTCTGGTAAAATATTTGTAATTATAAAATATATTATTATCAGGAAAACCTCATGCAACTTGATTTTTGTCAGTAACTAGTGTAGAAAGTGGAGTTGTGACGATGTCTCAGAAACTGTCTCACCATTCTCAAAAAAGCTTGGATCTAGTGGGAAATCTATAGTGAATTTTTTTTAATTGATAATTGTAAAATTAGTTCAGCAGGCTTTCTTTCAACTTATACGATATATATGTATGTATATATGTCTTCATAATGTTGGAATGAAAGCATAAGGTAACTTCTTGAGGGTTTTTTTTAATTAATTTTTTGTTTCTTAGGCGAGTCTCGAAGATAGATGTATTGTATCTTTTATTGCAGAATTACGTTCAAAAGAACTTGTTTTAAAAAGAATGGAATTATATAATTTAATGAGAGAGAATCTTTGTATAAAACCCTATACGAAAAATTAGGTTTTTTATCAGAACATCCTAAAACGTGTACAAATGGCCCGGATAGTGAATCAAGCGATTTAAATAAAACTCTTTTGCATTTTACAACGCCGCGTCTCATAGAAAACTGATTAAAAAAGTAAGAATTCTTTATTTAAAACAAAATAATTACTAAAAAAATCTTTAAAGTGTACTTATTTATTCATAATTAACTATTTTACATTAAATACAACCAACAAAATTTCTATAAATCACTCCAGTGAATTAATGCCAGCTAATTTGGTATCTTGCCACACTGTGCGACGCAAAGGATGAAACCCATCAAGGCAGTTGGGTTCAAAAATTTATAAATAAACACAAGAAGTTATAAAATAACTAAAATAGTTAACTTTCCTGTTATTTAAATACTTACTGAAATTTTCATCGGAAAAACAAGTAGGTTTGTAACAGTAACTGTACTTAAAACTTTCATATAGAGACAGCGATTTTAATGACTTAAAATTAAAATTCAAGGCTAATTTAATGTGAAATTCTGAGATAGACAGTAGACAGATGTCCGTCCGGACGTACATAAAAATGGGGGGGGGGGGATATTGAAGATGGGTATCTAAGGTCATACCTTTCCAACTAAAAAAGAATTATTAAGATCCGACGGATAGAACCGATTTTGGAAGAGGGGTACGGTCAAACATCTCCAGCATGTAACCTACTTTTTCATTTTTAAAAAAATTCTTTCGGATTAAAAATAATAATAAATCAGGCTCAAATTATACAAGAAGCCCTATACGATCAATCTCAGGGCAACGCGATGAGCTTGTATAAAATACGAGAGTTGTTTTTTTCAACCTCCGATGGGCAGTAAAGAAAAGACGGGTCAATATACAAAAAAGATTTTATTACCAGAAGTAATGAACAATACAGCTTATTTCTCTACATATAATCACCTTGACGATTAAGGCATTTGTCATATCTGTGAACAAGCTTATTGAAATACCCTCTTCATAAAATGTAGCCGCCAAGTGAGAATTGCGAGATGTTATTCGTTTTTCGCAGGAAGAAGGAAACAGTGCAACGGAAATTCATCGAAGAATGAGTCGAGTGTATGGAGACACCTTTATGAGTAATTGCGTTGTTCGGGAATGGTACGAAAGTCTAAAGGTGGCCAAACTGATGTTCATGAAGAAGGGGGTCAAGGAATGTCGCTACAGACGATATTGTTCAGCGAGTTGACCAAGCGGTTAGAGAAACTCGAAGGTTCATCATAAGTGAATTATCGATTAGCAGAGGCTTGAAGGGCAGAAAAAAAATTGACGTGATGCTTCCAAATTGACGTGAAGCTCAAAGAAACCGTCACAACTCCCTTCCAATCATTGGTGGCTACATTTTATGAAGAGGGTATTTTAAAGCTTGTTCACAGATATGACAAATGCCTTAATCGTCAAGGTGATTATGTAGAGAAATAAGCTGTACTGTACATTACTTTTGGTAATAAAATCTTTTTTTGTATATTGACCCGTCTTTTCTTTACAGCCCATCGGAGGTTGAAAAAAAAACAACCCTCGTACGTATAACATAAATTTCGCTTATTTTAACAAATAAAATTTTCGTTATTTTATGAATTGTGTGCGGTTTTGAAGGGATCACGTATGAGCAAGTGCATTTCTCAGAAACGAAAATGGTGATCAGAAACGAAATGATTTACGGAAATATTCAGGCAGCAGAATTGTCATTAAAATTTCCGTTAATTGGAAGAAGCATTTTTGATGGTATATACAAGACTTATCAAAGTCTATTTGACAATTACCTTGCTTTAGAATTTAATAATTTCGGCGTTATATATATAGAAAGCTTGAAAAGTACTTTGAAACAGATTTTTACAATTCGAATAGAAATAAGCTGGCGAGATAAGGGTATAAAATGCTATTTATGGTATAGACTAATTAATGATAGTTTAAAAATAATTATATAATTTGTATTTATTTTAATGACTTATATTTTGCTTTCAGATGCCGAGATAGATTGGATATTCTTGCGGTTAGCGTAATGAATCAATTTCCAGGTATTTCAAACTTTGACATGTGTTTTCAATTATGATCATATCATTCTTTACAAATTTAAACTAATTAATTACCAATCAAATGTACATTGCAAAAAATAATTTTATGATTATAGATGCCTATTTTTGCATTTTTATTATTATAGATAACATCATTTATAGAATTATTTTTTTATTTGTGTCTATAACAGTTCGATATTCTACAAATACTAACTTCCTATTCGTCCCAAAATGTACCGAAGATTTAGTTTTTATTAGTTTAGGGTACTGCAAGTGCAGAGGGACCTTTATCAAAGGCAGGCTTTCCTCGTGACGAATTCAGATTCAAGCCCTGATCAAAAATTGCAAGTTATCTTAATCTTTGAAAGTTCAAAAATCGTAACTTTGGTACAAATTCGACATTTGTACCAAATTATGACGCCTATGATGTCTAGTTTATGATGTTTAGTTTAAGAGTCTATAAATAAGGTACAAACTTACCCATATAACGTTTTATTATCATAGATGTTCCTGAGTTAAAAATTTCTATAACTTTTAGGTACTCGCTTACGTGTTTTGGAAGCTTTTGACACAGAGCATATACACAAGGAAAAGAGTCTCCATTACGAAGGGCGTGCGGTGGATCTAAGCACTAGTGACAGAGACAGAACTAAGCTCGGTATGCTCGCCAGGCTAGCAGTCGAAGCAGGATTCGACTATGTCTATTACAAGTCAAAGACTCATATACATGCAAGTGTTAAGGTTGGTAAGTAATACAACTTTATTCACTCTGAAACAATTATAAGTGGGCTGTACCACATGGCATAGGTTACTTCAAGGAAGCAGTGCATGCTGGGAACTATGACGTGAAGAATTCAAGGAAACAGTGGATGCTGGGTCATATTCAGACTCAAAACAAACTTGGTTGTTGTATTTCTTCGATATATTTACTATGGTTCAAGTTTGTGGTATAAATTGCAGTAAAAAGGTTATAGAGGAGAGGCATTCAACAGCAACTCTAGGCTAAAATTAAAATCGCAGTCGAGGATATGGCTGCTTGTTAAGGCCGATGAATTATATTAAATTATTCAAAAGGATGTTCGTTAAATGATTTTTATTATGATTTCAGGAAAAACCTGGAACTTAAGGAAGAAACGAATGAAATTTGAAAAAGACAAAGTATGCGTGGTATTTATATGCGGGAGGTCTTTAATTTTTTACAGCTTTGCCAAGCATGATTGACCAAATATGATTTGGTTTGGTCGATGTTTTTAGGAACATATAAGGAAGGAGAAAAAATATGATTACATTGGCCAACAATTGGCACCATCATATGGACAAACGTACTCAAAAGCTTCCGTTATATGGTCCCCCCCAGCTGTTTGGTGACTACTACCCATAGTTCATATATAAGTCTTCCATTTTCAAAATGCCGTAATGTCTGGTTATGTGACCAGAAGCAAACTTATGCTCGCCAAACTCAGTCAACTTAGGAGTTATATCTGGGATCCTTCACATTCGAAAGTAAAGTACGATTATCCTACATCAGGCCCTATACAAGGGACTACTTCAAGTATTTGAACGCATGGAGTTAATAATTGAATTGCGATTTTCTGAAACAGTAAATTGACTTGTAAATTAAAACATAATGAAATAAATTGAAAATACTGTTTGTAGATTAAAGATTCATATAGATACGAGAGTGGGCTGTACTTCGCATTTTTCTTAAAATAAAATTTTATTTCAGCTTAAAAAAATCAGTCCAGAAAATATATATATTTTTTTTTTTATTTTACAGATATTGAAGATATCACAAGAAATGGAGGATGTTTTCCAGCAAATGCGTCTGTAGATACTCCTTCTGGGAAAAAGCTAATGGCGGATCTGAAAATTGGCGAATTCGTTTTATCCTCTACTCCTGATGGTACTTTAGTTTACAGCCAAGTCCTGCTATTTCTACACCGAGAACAAAATATGAATCGAGTTTATAATATCATAACAACAGAGAAAAATTCAAAAATAGTTTTAACTTCTTCCCATTTAATTTTCGTTACCATCGACAAAAGCTTAACTAACATTTCCAACAGCTATGTTACTTTTGCGAAAAATGTGGAAGTCGGTCATTATCTGTTTGTTAAAAATAATTCTTCTGGAATCGAACTTCAAAAAGTGGTCAATATAACAACAGTTATCGAAAATGAACATTACGCTCCGCTGACTGAAGAAGGTTCGATTGTCGTTAATGATGTATTGGCGAGTTGTTACGCAATGATTGAGAGTCATAAAATCGCTCATGCAGTTTTTACTCCTATCCGATTGCTTTTAAATTCAAAAAAGGCTGCAATGCATTTCTTACAATTGTTTACTTCTGAAGAAGATATGTCAAACAAAGTTGAGAAGCCTCTTGGTGTCCATTGGTATGCTGCTCTTTTGTACAAGATGAGTTATTATCTATTATCAGATAATTATATGTATCATTGAAATGACTGCAGAAATATGTGCTATACCTCTACATTGTAGCCTGTCTTTTTTTTGTACTATCTTCTTTTGTACTTTTTGTTGTTAAGTGCATTTCTTTTTTGTTTTTTATTAATTAAAAGAAACACAGAAACACTTATATATTTGACTAGAAACTGGTTGTTTTAAATTTGGCATATTTCTGATAATAAAATAAACCCTTATTTGTTTGTCTTTAACAAAACTTTTTATTCTGGTATACATGGTATAGGTTGGCTATAATTAAAGTTCCGGTGTTAAACTGGTTTTGAAGCAAAACCATTGGGTATTGTGGAGTAAAATTGGGTATGCAGCCTATTTGCAACATGTAAAAAACGATTTTTAAATACAAATAATTTGAATTTTTGCCGCTAGGCAGCTCTGTTTATCTAATATCAATTGTCGAATATTACTATTTCGGCTTGAAATATAGATAAATCAGCTCACAATTTTTTAGACACATACTGTTCCCTCGTTGCCTGTATAAAACTTGTTGAAAATCTAAACTCTTTATTAGTTAGTTCAAATCGGCTTACTACAAGTTATGAAAATTCGATGACGATATATGTGGGCTCAGGATTCGTCGGTTCTTGAAGTGTGGGTGCGTAGGATTATGTGGATAAACGACGACCACTTCTCTACTTCAGCGGTAAAATATGCACAAATAAATAATTTACATTATTACACAGGGGAGACCGGCACCAGTTTTCCATGTTTTTTCTTTTTGGCTGTACATTTTTAAAAATATATATTGTAAGGAAAACGGATTATCATTGGCCTCCTTACACTCTTTGTTACAAACCAGCATTACTACTTTTTCGAAAAATAAATATACGTTTTGGCAACAAGTGGTTAAATACAAGCACGTTGAGCTGGAAAACGGGTACACTTTCCCAGACCACCAAAAATGGATGGGACAAATTTTCCAACCGTTCTTAAAAAGATTTAACAAACCTCAAAATCATTTAGTTCTTAAAAAGATTAAACAAACTTCAAAAGCATTTAGTTATTTTTTTATGTTAATTTTATCTTGTTGTTTCTTATTCCACTTGGTCTAGATCAACTAGACCAAGTCCAAAAGACCATTCGCCCACAAAAAGTCTCGAACTAGCACAGGGTTTTCAAGAAGGTCACCCTTCTGCAAATCCAAACAGGACAGATGGTCTGGAGAAGCTTGGTTGGTGTTGCATTTGAGGCACACAGGGTACACCTTTTGTCCCTGAACGAATATAAGCGTACGTGTATGTCCGGTGGTGACAGTCTGGTGATGATGGTCTGCATTTTCCTGTCACTTTTCAGTTCCAGAGCAGCCCCATGATGTCTTTGTTCATACCAGACATGAGTTGGTGGTATCCACCACGTTGTTCTGTTTTTGGCCTGACCCTCGAGAAAAATTCACCATGTATAGGAACCAGAAAACGCATTTTCATTGGATTTTCTTCAAAAAATTACTCAAATATTATTTAATAAGTTTATAGCTTATTCAAAATTGTCACTATTGCAAATCGTACGTGATTGCTCTGCGTACCTGATTAACGGTCTTGCTATAATGCAGTATCCTAACTTAGCATTAAGCTAAGATCTGCTTTTATTTAAATATTATCTAAACTTTTTACACTCTTTAAGTGCTTATAATAATATTTTTAAATTATATATATAAAGTTTTTTTGTCTTTGTGATGGCTTTAATATTTAAAAAATAAAGGATGCACAAAAACGGCCAGCTCAAATTTGCCGAGAATCGATGCTTATGATGGAAGGGCCCGTGTTTTTTTAAAATAAAAGTCCGCCACTGGTCGCTATCGCTCGCCAACCCCCGGATTCCCATAAGATGCTTCGCGGCCGGCTCGCTGGTGAACGTAACTTTTCCAACCCAACTTTGCACAGGCCTGTGCATATTTTGCAATCCAGGTCTGTATCTATGACAAAATTATGTCGAGCCTTCGTAATATAGTTATATTCAGCCGCAAGCTCGTACCCTTGGATATTGCTGCGCAATCTCACTGGCTCGCAAGCTTGCGTACATAGATTCTTCCTCTCCACCCCCTGCTCGCTATCGCTCAATCCACCCCCTGCTCGCTATCGCTATTGCTGCGCAATTCCCACCGGCTCGCTCAAATAAATAAGATTATGTGCTAGCAATTAAAAAACAAATATGGAGCAGTACATAAATGCAAATGAAGTAAAAAAAGTTTTAAAAGTCACACGCTAAATACAAACGATTAAAAATATGCAAACGAAACTTAATTATAAAACACGAAAATATACCATAAGTGACTCTAAAAACTTTTCTTTTCAAATGCAACAATCAAAGAAATCAATATTACAGGCCGGCACAGCAAAAACCGAATACGAACAAATAAATAAAAAAAAACGAAAAAAACAATGAAATCCACCTGCCCGGCGCGCCAAATTAACAACAAAATAGATAAACGCGCTAAATCTGATGCGCCAGTAAGCCTCGATGGCAACCCAATAGCGACCATCCTTAAGCAAAAAGCAAAGAAACAGAACACATCGTCGTAAAAATAAAAAAATCCGAGATTAAATAAAAAAAAAGCCAGCTGTCCCCGATGAATAACAAAAAGAAGAAAGAAGAAAAAAAGCAGATATAACTAAGTGATAGTTTTAACCAGTTCCGAAAATAAAAAAAAATTGTTTTTTATTAAAAAAAAGGGAAATTTTGTATGAAATGTTTGTTTATTGAAAATGTTTATTAGAGTTATGTTAAATGTTTATTTAAAATAGTTTTGTCATAAATTATTTTTTTATAATCTATAATGACGTCCTAGTTTGAGTTGTGAGTGCGTATTTAGGTGTCGGCTCGTCACTTGACTGTGGTTCGAAATTACGACGGCCATATTTTTTATAATCTATAATGACGTCCTAGTTTGAGTTGTGAGTGCGTATTTAGGTGTCAGCTCGTCACTTGACTGTGGTTCGAAATTACGACGGCCATATTTTTTATAATCTATAATGACGTCCTAGTTTGAGTTGTGAGTGCGTATTTAGGTGTCAGCTCGTCACTTGACTGTGGTTCGATATTATGACGGCCGTTGCCAATAGCCCTCATGTGCGAAAATGATTAAAACCTAACCTATCATCCAAAATATTTAAACTAAAAATATCTGTAAATCTTCTATCTTGCTATAATATATTTTAAGGGAAAATCATTTTTATAATAAAAAAAATCTGTAAACTTTTTTATATATAAACACAAAACAAAAAAAACCTTGTTCATTTTAATGAAGATATATTTATATTTGCTTGAATTATTCCACGTGTAAAGCAACTTTTCTAAAAAGAACAAGTTAAATAACTTTTCTTTTTAAAAGAACAGACCAGAGAGAAACTGTTCTTTAAAAAGAACGTAACAAAATCACGCATTTCTGATCTTTTCAGCCTGGGAGTTATATAAAAAGGAACCACGATTTCGATTTCGTCAAACTTATTATAATTTTTAATTAAAAAACTAATTGGAAATTTGAAAAACAAAAAAAAGCCATCGAGGCATAAGAGAGACACACCTTCCAAAAATTTTTTGGACTTGTAACATAAATATTTCATCATGTTATGGCTGCTGACACTTGAAAAGCCTATACTTTAACATAGAGAGAAAGTAGTTTTTATTTTTAATTAAAAAACTAATTGGAAATTTGAAAAATTAAAAAAAGGCATAAGGAAGACACACCTTCCAAAAAATTTTGGACTTGTAACATCAATATTTCATCATGTTATGGCTGCTGACACTTTAAAAGAGCTTACTTTTTTCTTAATATAGAGAGGGCTGGGGAGCCCAGTCGGTTAGGCATTCGCCTAGCATGCGAAAGGTCCCAGGTTCGGGTCCGGGCATCGCCAAAATAACTGCCGACCTATATAAACGGCCCGTGGAGCCAAAAATGTCCGGCGAATAATACCCTGTGTAGAGGAAGTGCACGTTAAATCTCATTCAAAGTCCTAACGCTGCGTACGATGTCGCCCTTAACGGATGCGTTGGGTGCCTACCCAGGTGTCGGCTCGTCACTTGACTGTGGTTCTAAAGTACGACGCCCGTCTCCAATAGCCCTCGTGTAGCTCTAGGGCGACGTTGACTCAAACTAAACTAAACTTTAATATAGAGATTTTCCGGATTTTTGTTCTGATGGGTTCCGAAATGTTAAAACTTCAACGGAAGTAATAACCAATTTTAAACGGATTATAAGGAAGCTATTAATATTTTTAATGAAAACGTCCTAAAAGTGTAAATACTAATCCAGTTAACAGGGAAAGTGTTATATTTAATGTTGTAATGTAAACAAGTTTCTTATCTTTGCCTATAGGTGGCGCCCCGAACTTATTTTTTTTTTCTTGTACTAATCTAGAAAATAAGAAATAAGTTAAGCACTTCTGTTTACAAAAAAATGTTCTATTAAAAGAAAATAATTCAAAATAAACACGATAGCGAGTATTTTCTTTCGTTTTTGAGTCTCAAATGTTTTTTGTTTAATTCTTGATTTTCATTCTGCAAAGCGATATCTCCACATTTCTTCAATTTTATTGCCGATAGGTGGCAGTACAATTTTGTGTTAGTGATTTTTCGCAATTTACCATTATAACTGTTTTATGACTTTGAAATTCTTAAACAGTGTAATAATAAATGCATTTAATTTCACTAACTGAATTTGAAAATGACTACCTAAGATGACTATCTAAGCGTTAATCAACCCGCAACGTTAATGTGGCGTCTAATTGTAAAATTAAAAGTTGCGACGTCTTCACGTCTTTTTACTTCTTTCGAGTGGTAGTTAGTACTGTTAATTAGTAATGCTTCCTAACCTGAACACTTTGATTGAATAAGATTAAGGCAGTTCTGTGGGTCAAATGGACCCTACATTTTCTTGAATAGAAAAATGAGTAAAATGCTTGCTTGGGAAGGTGAATTAAGAGAGAGGAAGGTTCAAAGTCGAATTTTTTCTACTAGACATGAGCACCATTGGGTTGAAGGAACTGGAGATAGGTATGTTGTTTATGGAACAGTATGCTTGATTAGACAATGTATTTTTTGTAACTTTTTCTATTGTTAGTTATTTTTTTATATTAGAAATTTCGAAACTGAATTTTTAAAAAAACGCTTCACACACAACTTAAAAACATTTTTTTTAATTAAAGTAAAATTTTAGTAAAGTAAATAGTTTTATTTAAAAAAAAACAAATCTATATCCTGAAACACAAGGAGACCGTAACTATATAAGTTGTTTTAAGAACGAAGTTATTGTTGACGAAATTTTTTTGTTGTTTACATTTAAATATAAAAAGTCAAGTAAAACCTAAATTTTGATAATTGTTTTCAAAAGTTTCCCACTGTTAATTAAAAACTCAACTTTTGCTAACTATCTAAACAAATTTGTCATATATTGAAGAATAACGGTAGTAATGGACAATGAGAATGTTTCAAATGATGTAATGCTCTTCTTTTCATTTTTATCGTGCTGGATTTCATTGGTTGCTTCGGTTTCACGTACTGCGATTTCATTGGTGGCTTCGGTTTCACTCTCAAAATGACCGATATAGATTAAAAGAAACTTTTCTTTCTATGCTAGCTTTCTTTAACAAATGCTTGGAGCAACCAACAGCGCAGCAAGAGTTTAGCATTTAAAAATTCAATAAGTAAAATATTCATAGAAAACTCATTTTCGAATACTAAAACATAAGTAATTCCAGGCAACAAACCGTTGGAGCTGTTGCCATCCACGACGTGAAACAACCCAGCCATATTTTTTAAAAACGCCAAAAAATACATTATTCTAAAAAAAGAACGAAGCTGATTTCGAATATCGTGGTTAAAATGTCGAAAAAAAAGTATTTATTTAAGTATTAAAAGTAACTAAATATTAAGTTTTAAAAAACCTTTGAAGCTTCAGAAACTATTGGTTCAAGAGAATAAAACCCAAATTAGCATCGAAGTACTGACGCAAGTTAACAACACCCCTAATGTAAGGACACAGAAGCGTCTATGAGAGCCAAATGTTCGAACGAACGGTTATGATACCTAATATTTTTCATCTATAAACATTTCTTGTAAAATAATAGTGGTCGTAATTGTATCTACACTCGTGGCCAACCTAACTTGGGTAAACAACAAAGAGTAAAATGGCAGAGGGGAATGATACAAGACAATAAATCACATCGTAACCTCGCCGATTCAAACGAAACAAGAAAAAAAAAGTTTCAATCAGTCGTCTAGTTTGGCGCCGATATCGCTTCAGTTGGCCTATAGTAAATTAACGGTATTATAAAATTTTCTTGATGCGCAATAAGGCGCTTTTTTTATTTACACAATTTTGATTTATAGGCTCTTGGAATACTAGAATAATAGTTCAAATTTTGATGAGAAATTTATATAAAAAAATATTTTTCAAAATACTTAAAAACAATATATATTTTTTAATTGTAATTGTAAAAGGGTAAATATTTTTAAGCTAAAAATAAGCACACATCTCTAAAATATAAAAAAATATGAGGCAGTAGGGATTCAGAGCAGTATTTAAATCCGTGGATGAAAATCAAATGTAATAATTATTTTTGAAAAAAAATCGCAATTTTTTTTTGTATTATAACTGTAAAAGGTTAACATTTTTAAGCGAAAAATAAGAATACATAACAAACATATAATAAACAGGAGAGTTTATGTTCTTATTCAAAATTTTAACCATTGTAACACCGCAAAAAACACCAAATGTTTTTACGGTATTGTAAAGTGTAAATTCCAAACTTTTATTGCAATTAAAACCAAAGATAAACCTTGAGAAACGATATAAAAAACAACAAAAGGTTAAAAAATAAAATCGAATTAATAGTTGGAGATTTTTTTTCTAGACCTTTATAGAAAAGCATACAAAAATTATAATTAGCATACAATTAATAAGCATACAATTTAATGAAAATACACTTTTCATTCTAATAAAATTGCCAAATTTTCTCAAATAATATTCAAATCTGTTAGACCTTAAGCAAAATTAATGTTTTAAACAAGTTTTCTGGATGGATTCGCAAATAATTTATGGAACTCTTTACATCCGCGGAAGGATCTTCTCCATAGCATATTTCTATTTACCCTACTTAGGTTGGCCAGGAGTTATAAATTTTGAATAGCGTTCGTTGTTTATATTGATTTGTCTAACGCATAGTTGTTTGGGTTATACAAAAAAACATAAACAATTTTATCAAGAAAAAAAATCGATATCATTATTTATTTTTCAAAAATGATAATTGCAATATCAAATTGTCGCCTCAAAGGAAGCTTTTCAAAATGTTTATCTTGACGACATGAAAACTAAATTGCTTAAATTATTTTGTATAAACATGACTAGTCCAGAACAATTAAATTAAAACACATTTTAAAGTTTAAAAATACTTTCAAGTTTTTTATTTCATAATCCAATTATTTCCTAATAACATGATATGATAGAGATATTCTTTCTTTTTCAAGTACAGCAAATATTTTTCGTTCATCTATAAAACTGAAAAAGTCTTTTAGCAAACCTCTACTACACAGAGACTCTTCATGCTTAACTTGAATTCTGCAAAGCAATACCTTCACATTCCCCCAATCATACCGCCGATAGGTGGCAGTTCATTCAAGAACGGCATGGTTAGTTAGAAAATACACAAGTTTTAAAGAAAAACCAAGTCTTTTAAAAAAAAAACTAAATTCAAGTCAATTACAGAATTAAAATGTACTAAAAAGTTTATGCCAGAAATATCAACAATAAGTAGGGAAAAAATTGCGACCACATGTGCATGCACGAAATTTAAAAACAAACCCCAACTTTCACACAGATTTTAGTGATCTAAATAACATATTCCAAGATTAAAAGATTTAAAACTGAAGAAAGTATCTCAGCAAGCCTCCACAACAAAGAGACTCTTAATGCTTAACCTGCATTCTGCAAAGCGATACCTTCATATTCCTTTAATCATACTGCCGATAGATGGCAGTACAATTATGTGTTTTTCGCAATTTACCATGTAACTGTTTTATGACTTTATATTTAAGACAAATCTAACCACCAAAAGCGTCACCGTCAGTAATCGAATTTTGAATTGTACGGTTCTTCTTCGTTTGCTTAAAACTTTATATTTTTCTGTAAATTATTTATTTAATTTCTTTCGGAACAATTACACTTCACTAAAAAAAATGTTGCAACCGCTGTTATCTAGGCGTTAATGGATCGCGGAAAGCGTCCTTCTACTAGAAGAGGTTTTGAAGTCCTCTTTTCCCCGTAAGTCAACCACAAATTTCCGTCTTACAATGGATACTCTATTGGAAGTTTGCCTTTTTTAAAAAAGATTGTTGCGCATTAAGTTTTTTTTAGAGAACTGATGTAACTTTTAAATAATCATACTTACATTATAAATTTTATAAAAAATATGGCTGTGTTACTTTACACGTTTAAATATGATTTTTTAACCTTCCTTTGCAGATTGAACTTTCTCCAAATTTGGCGATTTCCTCGTTTTGGTCTTCCCGTAAGATCCGATCAGTGGTAAATTACAGCAGATAAGAGTATTGACGATTGCGTTATGATGCATGGTGAGCATGTTTTGTACTAAAATTAAAGGATTAATTAAAAAATAGTAATAATAATCATTTTTAAATTAATTAACTTCTGTTAAAAAATTGGAAAATAAATAGTTCAAATTTATACTTCATTAAAATTAATATCATGATTAGGTTTGTTTTTAAATACATTAATTTATATTTTTGCGTAAATTTTTTTGATAAAACGAAATTAGGTTTTAAATTTTATGATAATTTTCTTTTTAACTTTTAGAATTTAAAATTTATTATGTATAATTAATTATAACGATTTAATATTTTTTATTCATGAATAAATTGTAATGTTTTAAAATTTATTATAATTATTAATAATTTATTATGAATATTAGTTTTCATGGTTTAAAATTTAGTATGAACATAAATTTTAATTGTTTGAAATTTATTATGTATAATTATTTATAAGGATTTAAAATTTATTATTTATACATAATTGTAATGTTTTAAATTTTTTTATGAATATTTATTGCAATGACTTAAAATTTATTATTAATATTAATTTGAATGATTTAAATTTAGGATGAATATTAAATATATATAATGGTTATAAAAATGTGCTATGAATAAGTAATGGGGTTGTTTCACGGAGGATCTGGCAATAGCTCTGCGGTTTTGTTTTCATGTCTCTCAAATTACTGTTGTTTTGGTATTCGGGAGTAAGTTTTCGAAGAGAATATTTTAGTTGTTAATTTTTTAAATTCCAACTTCTTTCAATGCAAGTTTTCATTGATAAATGATTAAAACAACGATGATGTGCGTTTTGATGATATTCGAAATTGAGTTTTCTAAGAATAAGTTATTTTTTAAAATTACAACTTCTTGCTGTGCTGTTGGTTGTTTTAATCATTTATCAATGAAAACTTGCATTGAAAGAAGTTGGAATTTAAAAAATTAACAACTTAAATATTCTCTTCGAAAACTTACTCCCGAATACCAAAACAACAACTTGGTTGGTTGGTAGACATATATATTCAGGTTTGTGTGCTTGGTCAGAGACCCGCTTATAAACCTTCGTCAAGTAAGACAGACACAACAGACAACACACACACACATAAGTGGATCCATCTAATTTTTAGAGACAGAGGCCAACTAGAGGTTCCCCAGAATTGGCTTGTCACCCCAGAGGTATTGATTTCCCAAAACAACAGTAATTCGAGATACATGAAAACAAAACCGCACAGCTATTGCCAGATCCTCCGTGAAACAACCCCATTACAATTTAAATTAAATATAGTTTTAATTACTTAAAATTTGTTTAAATAATTTAACGCTATTCATTTTTTGTAAATTATAATAAATACAAATGGAAGAATTATATTTAATTAAACGTAATTATGTATGAATATTAATTAAAGTACAAAAACTTCACACTTCGCACACTTCACGCTTGCAAGGTAAATATAATGAATTTGTAATTTTGCTATTATAATATACCGCATAGTATGCTGTATTTAGTTAATAATGAACAAAATAAATGACCTTTAATTAATATCAGTAATTAACAATAATTGTTTACTGACAAAAGTTATAAAAGAACAATCGACAAAGAACCATTATATCCAAATTGATTAATCACTAAATCATGAGATTTCGATTTGTATATTGTATACATGATTAAAGTTCAGCACTGAATAAATTTATTCATTAAAAACAACGAAAAGCGACACTTTTATAAATCCTAAAAAAGGAAAAAATAAATCAGTGCTTAGTAACTTGAATCGAAATATGAAGCGATAAACAGCACCAACTTGGCACTCCTAACATCCAAAGTCATCTCAAAACAAGGCATCAGCGCGGGATATTGGGGAAAGTGATCCATTTTATTCTGATCAGGGCTAACAAAGGCTATGTCCTCACTACGACATCAAACGCCACAAAGGCAACAAATGCAACAAAATTTGGCAATCGCCAAGAGCGCCAAGCGATGCAATAGCATGGTGGCTGACTCTGCCAAGTCGCCAAGTTTGTTGCATTTGTTACCTTTGTGGCGTAGTCAGGACATAGCCAAACAATGTATTTTTAGAACTCATGTCAAGCTCAATCATGCCGGAGGAGTGTGTCAACTGTCTTTTCGCATTGGGTTTTCTCTAACGTATATTAATGGTAATGTATAACGCTTAATAATATTAGGGAAGTCTTTTTACTTATTTTTTATGGTTTCACTCACGGCAGAGGGTAAACTGTGAACAACTTTAAAAGTTCAAAATATGTCAAAAGGAAATAAACGCAACGGAACATCAAGACGAAAAGTATGGATGTTATTGAGATAAAACATGTAGTTACTGTTTTGAAGTGCAGTTGTCATTCATATGCCGTAATATTGTCCTTAGAACTAATAAAAAAAAGTAAATGCTTCCGCCCAAAGCAATATCATAATATCAACTTGACGACTTTGTTGGTGACTTTTGTTGTTACGTTTTTATGTTACGTTTTTATGTGAAATGCGTTTTAATGTGAGAATGTCATATTTTAAGTAAACTAAATGTGTGGCGCAAACTATAAATGAAGAATGAATTACAATGAATGTTTTTTGTCAGTTCCAAAAAGAAAAAAAAAACAGTTCAATTTCTAGAGTTAGGTATCCAGGTGATTTGAGGATATGAACAGATAGTTTTTCAGATTTTTAAGATAACAATATATTTTTTTTGTTTTAATATTTTTTTTTTAATTAGTGATTTGATTTTTATATAACATATAAATGTAGACTTTGCTATTATTCTAATGTTAATATTATTTTTTACAAAATATGGTAGATATTTACTGTACTGTCCCTTGGCGAACTTTCCAAAAGTCTGTATTTTGGCGACTTTTTTTAAAAAAACCACGATTCAAAGAAAAGATCGTATGGGAATATTTCTCATGAAAACTCAACCTACACTCTAATAGGGTTGCCGGAAAACATCATCGGTGCGAAGTCATAGAATTCAGATCTTCAGTCGAAGTCAGACAGGTTGCCAGAAAAATTATTTATCGCCAATTGCGACAAAATTGCGCCAAGGGGGACCGTACAATAAATCTGATCCCAAAATATATTATGGAAGTTTTTGCCCGATTTCAAGAGGGGAATATTTTTTTCGTAGCTTTTTCTAGCGAATTGTATTGTAAGTAGGTGGCACTGATGTTGGTCATAGCATGGCAGAGTGAACATTTTAAGGTCCACTGGGAGATTATTTCCTGTACATGAGTAGAAGTTCTTCTGTTGAATGCAAGGCACAAAATTAGAAATAACCGTTACTGTTATGTCTTAAAAGTTTTTAACGATTGGTAAATTTTAATTTCACGGTACTGCTTGGCGCGGCTCCAGAAACAACAACAACTTGGCGAAACTCGCGTGTTTCCGCATTGCCAGATTCCTTTCCGCCGATGCAGTAACCCTAGTTACTTTTGAGAAAAAAAACCAGACTCAGGGTTTTGGTTTGCTTTGGGCAACACAAAACAAACTTTACACTACACAATGGGCTAGTAGTGGCAATCCAGTTTAGTTTCGTTTGAATTTTCGTAGGACTAGAGCTACACGAGTGGGAATCCAGTTTAGTTTAGTTTGAATTATCGTCGCACTAGAGCTACACGAGTGGCAATCCAGTTTAGTTTAGTTTGAATTATTGTCGCACTAGAGCTACACGAATGAGTGGCAATCCAGTACGCACGCGTTTGGGGGTACGGGCAATTATTTTTTCCCTAAAAAAACATCAGTATCCAACATGGGGCAGTATTGTAGGGCCCATTGAAAGCCTAAATACTCGTTTGGGGCCCCGGGCAATTTTGTTTTCTCTAAAAAACATCAGTATCCAACATGGGGCAGTATTGTAGGGCCCATTGAAAGCCTAAATACTCGTTTGGGGCCCCGGGCAATTTTGTTTTCTCTAAAAAAACATCAGTATCCAACATGGGGCAGTATTGTAGGGCCCATTGAAAGCCTAAATACTCGTTTGGGGCCCCGGGCAATTTTGTTTTCTCTAAAAAAAACATCAGTATCCAACATGGGGCAGTATTGTAGGGCCCGTTGAAAGCCTAAATACTCGTTTGGGGCCCCGGGCAATTTTGTTTTCTCTAAAAAACATCAGTATCCAACATGGGGCAGTATTGTAGGGCCCATTGAAAGCCTAAATAATGGTTTGGGGCCCCGGGCAGTTTTGTTTTACGAAGCAAAACAAAAATTTAAAGTAAAAAATTTAGTTTTATTCTTTCAAAACTGAATGATAGCTAGCTGTCCCATAAAAAATTCAGAATTTTAATACGCACCATCCATAATAATCGGATGTTCAAAAGCCAAATGTAACCCCAAACGTAATGACGATAGAACAAAAAGAAATTTATTAGAATAAAAATAATTCCGTGCGCACAACATCCGCGCAACCTAAATACCACGCAAGTATTACCAGCGCCGGCGATTGGTCAAAAACTAATTTAGAACAAATAAATCCCACGCGCCTAGCATCCGCGCAAGTATAACCAGCGCCACCTAGCCACAACAAAGACGCCACAACGCATTTCACCAGAAAATGCCGCATCACCAAAAATAATTGTTTATCGCTCCCTACAAAAGCGCCAAATCCCTTGGCGACAGAAGTACCGTCAAATTAAAATTAACCAACGATTTTGTTTGTTATGTTTTGGATGTACTGGAGAGCCTAAAGAAAAGAATGAAAAAGTCTTCATACAATAAACTTAAATCTTGGTTTGATTTTAATGACTTACATATTAATGCGAACAGAACAAAACAAAATACATAAATTTTAACCTAATTAAAAAAGAAAAACAATTTCGACTAATTTATCATAAAGATAACTGCAACGATAACCTCTCCTGTGTTTGTCAAGAATTGGAATGTGTAGACACAATTAAGTACCTTGGACTTCACATAGATTCAAATCTTAAATGGAAATCTCATATCAATTCTATCTCTAACAGTATGCGGTTTTTTCTTTATAAATTTTATCATTTAAAGCATCTAGTTAATCAAAAATTTCTTAAGCAGCTTTACTATGCATGGGTTCATCCCAGAAACTACTACGGATTGTCTATTTGGGGTGGGGACTACGAATCAAATATATCCATAGTCAAAAATCTCCAAAATAAATTTATTAAATTAATTCTTAATTATAATAATCGCAGTATTACATTCCAAGATTACAAATTACTAGACATACTTTCAGTTCATCATCTACACTTTTATAAAAATAGCTACAATCTCTTCTTAAATCCCAATTTATGTGATAAAAGAGAAATAGTCAATCCTAGACGACCAAACGTTATTTTCAATATACCCAGAGCCAACAGGGAGGTTTTTCACAAAAGTTTTTTTTATTTAGCTCCTAAACAATACAATAATCTCCCTGTTGATCTGCAAATTATACCAAATGTCATCGTTTTCAAAAAAAAGCTAAAAAATTATCTGTTTTCAGTTGATAATTTAATTAGATTCAATTTAATTCAATTTTGGGTTCTCTATTGTTTTATTTTAAATAGCACCGACGACTTTGCCAAATTTCATTGTCATATCTACCCTGTATTGTTTTATAAAAAAAAAAATGTCTTGAATTTCTTTTGAATTTCTTTTCTCTTGGCATCTTTTCGCAAGGCTCTAGTTTTTTTTCCCTATTTCTCCGCAATATTGACTACTCGTATGCCAACGTCCCATCATCAAACAAGACTAATAGGGGGTGAGAGGGGGAGGTGTGAAACAGAACCTCCTCAAGTGGGTACTTGACGATTGATTTAATGTTAACATGTGGGTTTCTATGCATTCCTAGGGGAACTTAAATGTCGATTTATGTAATGCGTTTTATTTAAGACAGTGCGCTTCATAATCCAGATGTGGCCCCTTTTGATGGGCCTCTATGGGTGCATAACTATAGTGTGGGCTGATTGGTAGAATTCAAAACTTCAACTCTTTTGAAGAAAAGTTTCTCGGAGAGTTTCATATGTTGGTTAGAAAACCGCAAATAGTGCTGTAAAGAAGCTACAAATGGGGTGACTGCTGCAGTCTCCTACCCACGCGACGGGCCTGCTGGAAATTTATCAAAATGACAGACATCTTTTTAAAACTTAAAAACATCTATAAAATATTTGGGAGGTTTCTTTCTGTTTAACAGAAACCTAAACAATATTTTTCGGGTCAGCTGCACCGTTTTACCACATTTTATGTAGATACTGTGGCGTTAAGCACGGGGGTCGCTTCATGCGTCATTAGATACAGTAATTATGAATTTTTTAACGTTTTTCTGGTTTCAAATGCAAGTTAAAGTGTCAAACTACTATTTTTCTTCATTAAATAATTTTTACCCTTTATAATTTTGAAGCTATAAGGATTTCGGACAAATTTTAGCCGATTTTTTAGAAAATGGCTAAATTTCAAGGTCATTTGGGCACCTGAAGATATTTTTTGATTTAGTTAAGATTTTACCCCTTTAATGGCCTTGCCATAAGGCAACTTTTCCGCACTAGCCGTTTTTGATTTTCGAAAAAAAGTCTTTTTCGAGCCGCCCTAGTACTGATGTTTTACAGTGAAAACATAATTGCCTGAAACATGAAACTAGTGCATAGTGGAAATCCACAATTTCTACCATTCTGATGTGCTAGCTTATTTATGTACTTCTAGTATAGGTTTTTATTGACAACCAATCCTGTAAAATTAATGTAATAGTGTAGCATGGGGGCTCCCAACCTTTTTGCACCTGCATACCACTTGACATTTTGAGAAATTTTGGTGTACTATCAGACCTAAATATTTTAATGAACGTATAATATTTACTCTTCTAAAAGTGTTCAAAGGCTTTTTGAATTAAATTCATGAGAAAACTTCATATTTAATGGTTAAATATTTGTTTATTTATATTATAACATGCTTAGTAATTAACAGTTTTATTTATTACCCATAGGTCTAAAAACATACAAATCAAAAATAGTACAAACTCAATAAAAAATTAATCATCATACAAAATATACTTTTATAGTCTTTAATACGAAACTTGTAGTTTGCCTGTGATTAAAATATCAACATTAGGAGTAATGGAACTTGTATTCACTCTTAAGTCCTCTTCAACACTTATTCTGCTTCTATGTTTATTTTTTATGTACAAGAGTTCAGGAAATCCACTCTTACACAAGTAACTCGTAGCAAATGGCATCAAAAATAGCAGATCTTGCTGGAAGATCAAAGGGTACTCGGTTTTGCATCCGATCCAGAAGTTAATTAAAGATTTCTCTTTAAAATAATCTTTTATAGAACTATCTTCTAAGATCAATAAAACTCTTTTAGTTCCAATTCATTTGGTAAAAGTAAAAAAAAAAGGATTTCTGATCCAGTCCACTTTTGAAAGAACTTCAGAGAAATACTTCTTGAAGCTTTTTTTTAAGGCCTTCCAAGTGAACAATGATATCTGCAACCACATCTGGCATTGGAGATATTTAATTTTTAAAAAATGACGATAGAGTGGGAAATGCAGATAAATTCTCCTCCTGTATTTGTGAACAAAACAGGACCAACTTTCTTTTGAAGGAGTTTATTTTATATTTGACTATTTAGTTCCTGAAGTCCCAAGTTCAGTGTGTCAAGTTTGTCAAAAATGTCGGCTATATAAGCCAATCTTGACAAACATTCTTTATCAGCCAGCAATTTTTTCATGTCATAATTTTTTTCACTTAAAAACATAAAAACTTCTGATAACGGAGTTAAGATTTTCCGGCATACCTCTAGCAACTAATGCTTCTCGATGGATGACACAATGCGTACCTTTGCCTTCAGGAGCAACTTCCTTTTATTTTTGCTGCTAGCCCTGTCAATCTTTCGACATAGATTTTGCCCCACCTGTACACAAGCCAATGCACTTGGACCAGGGAATGCCTACTTTAGGCATATATTCATCAATTACCTTAATGAGTTCCGCTATGGTATTTGATTAAAGTAATTTGCAGAACAAAAACTCTTCTATAACCTCTTCATTATAATCAAATCGCACCAAAAACAAGTTGCTGTGCCATGTTTGTAACATCGGTGCTTTGGTCAACTTGAAGTGCAAAATAAGTGCATTCTTTTAGTTTTAAAGCCAGTTGTTCTTCAATATTATTGAACATATGGACAACGTCTTTTTACTGTGTTATTTGACATTAGTATTTTTTAATTTCTTTGGCTGCCTTTTCTCCTAACACGGCGGCTGCAGTAAAAACGTCTTACTGATTTTGTGTCGTGTGAGGCTTTCCCTCTTTAGCAATTCTTAATCTAACAAGGTATGACGCCTTTATCAAGTTAGTATCAGTATTGACAAACTTCTTCAAACATAGGGTTTCTTTCTTAAAAAAATTAGATTTAAAAAAAATTCAATGGGCTTACCAATCCAATCAGAGTGCTTAGTATTTTGGTGTCACATCAGTAAAGAAAGCTTCATGCTTTGGTTTAAAAGTGTTTCAAGACATACAACGCATTGAGGAATAGGAATGTCACTGGTTTCAGTCCCTGGCTTCACTATAAAACTGTACTATGAGTAGCTTTCATCGTATTTACGATTGGCCAGTGATTTAGGATAGGTTTTTTAGCACAATCCTTTGAAGTAGAAGAGGACCTCGGAAATCGTTTCATAGTTCAGTTTTCTTATACGAAATCACAATTATTACAACACCCACAACGAACCATTTCAACAACATATAAACATTGTTGCACAATCACTGGCAATATTGTGAGGCAGAAGAGTGTAGGCGCAGTAGGGGAAGCTATTAATAGCGTGGGCTGTAGGGGGTAAGACGGCTATTGTCACCCCGCCTGCGACGTTGTCACTCCTGCAGAGGCAAGCAGATGAGTAATGTTTGCGTTCTCACACTGTTCGTGGGTACTACAGAAGCTATTAATAGTATCATGTTGCTCACATCACTCACGCCTACCACCTGAAATTTTCCCTCGTACCACCGGTTGGGAACCCCTGGTGTAGCATTTTAGTAGGGCAGCAGCAGAAAATACATGATTTGGTTTGTTTTTGTACTAGCTTATTGAGCAGCTCTAGTGGTATAGGTTTTGTATTGGCAACCATTTTAGTGGAACTAAGGTTAATGTATCTGTGTGGTGATTATAAATTCCAGCAACAGAAAAATTGTTGATATTGGTATATTGCCAAGTTTTTGAATATGCGCCAAGCAGCACTGTGGGATTAAAATTTACCAAACATTGAATTGTAGCACTGAAGTAATGTTATATATGTTTTCTTTCCATAGGATAAAAATTCGTGTGAAGAGCAAGCAAAGGATAAGTGAGACTTGTGCAATTCACACCAATGTACCTTCCTTGAAAAAAAGAGAATGGTTTAGCAATTGAAAAGGTAATATTATTTTCTTTTTTTAATAAAGAAAAAAAATGAAAGAAATGAATTGAATATATTTCAATTCAGATCCCCTCCCCCCCCCCCCCCCCTCACATCTCTTATATAACTATCTACCTACTTAATGTTAAATAGTAATTTTGACTGTTTTATTAATTTTATTTAAGCAATGATGTGCTATTGATCTGCTATTATTTAACTGAAAGTAAGAAATAATAAATTAAAACTTTTTTAATTTTTCCCCTACAGCCCACGCTATTAATAGCTTTTTAATTTTTCTAATTACACTTAACAATGGTAGGTTAGCATTTGTACATTGAAATTTGTTTAAATATAGGATTTACCTACCAATATAAAATTAGAATTGTTTATAATACTTTTATTGTACTTAAATTGGAATATATTCATAACATTTCTTTCATTTATATAAATTGAGTAATGTAACAGGATTATGCTAGATCCTCTACAAGAGTAACTTCAGGATATTTTATTTTTCCTAAATGGAAATGTACTGCTGCCATCAATTAAGTTCTGCATTCATAACTAAAATACCTAAAACAATTATTAAGGCAAGTCTGTTTCTAACTTACAGAATCAGAAATAGAACCATAGAAGTATGATGTAATTGAGGCCAAAATAAGACTTATTTGGTTTGAGTTAATCCTTCTTTTTTGAAAGTTTTTAAGGTTACAATGAAAATACTTTGTCCACTTGAAAATACTCTTAAATTAAAAAAAAAGGCTGCATGTGACATTAGTCAATAGAATGAATTAAAAAAAATATATATATATTTTCATTTTGATCCTGCTGTTAGTTTCCCTAGAGGATCTACCATGCTAAATTTATTTTTCTTTATTTTCAGGACCAAACAGCAATTAACAAAAATATATTTTGTTTCAGATTATATTATTTTAACTATTTTATAGTAAGATTATTTTTAATTGTGTTGAATATTAAAAATATCATTGTGATACGAACAAAACTTTGCAAGTACAGAGCAGTGTTATAAATCCACCCGACTTTAGGAAATTGATTTTTCAGAATATTTTGTTTCAAGCTATAAAAAAACTAGTTTCATCTCAAAAGACAAAACAAACATTGATGCACATGTATAATATAAATTCGAATAAGCAAAGTAGGTTAAATATATAATGAAACTAGATGTTATCCGTACATACTAAACAAAATAACAAAAAACTTTAAACACAATAAACATAAAGCATAGCAATGAATGCAACATTTGAAAATATGTCAGCAGTCGCTGAACTTCTTCAGGGGCCAGTCAACAACTACTTACATAGATGTTTTTTTTTTGTTACTTACATTGCTCATATTCCTCAATGTAACCCCAAAACCATCCTATTAACTGTAAAAATATCAGTCTCAAATAAAATATAAATCTTAAAATTAGCACAAACTTTAAAACTAAACATGCCTAGCAATGATCGATAGTCAAACCAGGGCCTCCTAGAAGAAGAGAAAGGGAAAAATAGTAGACAGGGCCTGGCTCTTTCCGAAATCCGCGATTGAGACTAGACGTTAAACGACCGGCGCTGATCGCTACTGAATACGAGCGGGGAAGAAACAGAGAATAAAAAAAGGCTTTTTTGTATCGTTGATTTGCTATTTCTAGAGCAGTCGAAGACAAAACATAAAAATTTGTTTAAAACTTTGATCAATATTAACTTTTTTACATAAATATATTTAAATCTTGTTTTTAATTTTTAAAGCCAAATCTTTGCATTTAATTAGGTAAGATTACCATAAACTTCTCAATAAATCCTATGTCTTATTTTCTTGATATTTCTTACAAGCTGTAGTGTATCAACTTATAAACGGATCGAGTATTACCAGAAAGTAAATAACAGGTTATTTTACTCCATTAAAACACTTATAAATTTGCATTTTTAATTTCCTTAGTTTCGGTTTTAAGTTTTTGTTTTTACTCAGTATGTTACGATTTCGATGGGGTCATTTTTCATTTTAATAATAGAATAATATATGACAAATGTTAAATTATTTAGTTTAAGCAGAAAATTGTGAATATTTTTTGAAAAATAATTTCAAGTATTTTTATTTTTGTAAAAGCTTACCATACAAAGCAACACGAAAGAAAGTGTGGATTTCCTAGATATTTGAATTTTTTTTTATCTGAAGCATGTAGCTTTTTTTTTGTAATGCCTTTAATACCAAAGAAGTTCTATTGCAACTACCGATTGCGCATGCGCAATTTTCTCAAACCCTTTTATGACGTTCGACAAGTATCAGGATAGCGTATATCAAATATGAAGTACATAGTTCAGATTTTAGTTCAAGCTGTAGAATGGTTTTTAAAGAGACAGACTATTTTTCAAAAACCACTTCATCAGAATCGGTACCCTCCAAAACAAGTAGAAAAAAACACAAAATCTCCATTTCGGATTTTCTACCCCATCGCAATACTTCCATTACCTTAGATTTCATATTAGGTCATTGAAAGTAATAACATTCATAAATCATAATATTTATCATGTATTTTTTTACTTGTGTATTGCTATAACCCTAATTGTCATTCTTGGTATAATTTATATTGATTTTTACACACAAAATAGTTTAAAATATAATTATATAATACAATTTTTAAAAAAATCATAACAGATGGGGTTGAATAACTAGACTGCCCTGCCGTAAACTGCAAAAACTACAACAATGAGTTAGACCGTTATTAATCTGAAATAATCAGTCTCTTAGTATATTTCCTTGAAGGTTAAAGTTATTGCATTGTTTACAACAATGGTCCAAGTCATTAGTCTAGCTACCGCATTTTAAATCAACTAAAAACAGCATGCAATTTATTGCCAAAGCTACTAAAATATTTCTATGAACACTTTGTACATACTAATATCGGGTTTGCTGCATTTTATTATAATTTAAGCAAATATAGATGTTGTTTATTGAGCTTGAAAATATGGAGATTCAAACTCAAATGCATTGCAAAAGCCGTCTCAGCGGTCGTTTAGGCTCGGTGCCAAGAATCAATGGCCGGGCCCGAATACAATAATATTTTTTCCCTTTCGCTTCTTCTTCTTCTAGGAGGCCCTGGTCAAACACAGTTGGCACAAACTACACTACTGAGTTAAAATGTGCAAAAGATTTTTCTTCCATTTTGGCAAATATTTTACATTATTATGAGAAAAACTTTTATCTATTCCCTATTAGTTTTCGGGTACAATTAAGATTCTTTTAAAAAAGTCGTAGTTAAAAACTATACATTCTCAATGATATTTATCCAGAGCAGTTAATTTTAAAAAAGACCAACTCTCTTCATACCACTACAGAGTTTTTAGATATGGATATCAGTATTGTTAAGGGCAATATTGATTTAAATGTATTAAGCTTGCTTTTTGATAATTGTCACTGCTTTTGACTTCACTGTTTTTAAACTTATCTACTGGAACTCAAATATTTCTGTTAAAGTTTTTTTTAAATATTATTCTTAATCAATGATCTAGTATACAATGAAATTTTTAATTCATAATATTTTATTGACAACTGGATTTCTAGTTGTGAAATTCTACCTAATAATGGTCATAATTACTTCATTAGATAAATTAATAGGTTTGCATATAAGTATGAAACAAAATTGATAGATAATATTGTTTTTCCTCTTTCTGAATAATTTTGTAATTTCTACTATTTTTTACTATAACTTTTGGTGGCTACACCAAATGCACTATGCTCTTATTCTGATCATTTATGGTTTTACTTTATGAAACTGTGTTTGAATATCGGTGGTTAGTAGGTGTTTAGTTTTTTAGTTTGTGTTAATTGGAGGTGTATATGTTATGTTATTTTGATAATTTTTAAGTTATTATGTTTTTTTATGAAAATTGCACATTGTAACTAATAGAAAAAAACCATCATATGTTGATTGGACCCTGAAAGAATTCAGTGACAGAGCCGGCATATTTATCATATTTTGCATTTATTGCTATGCTTATACTATACATATTTACATACTTAACATATATTTGTCCTTACTTATTTTGTTTTATGATCACTAGTTTTTAAGAAACAGGGAAATGAAACTTGATTTTAGGATATATTGCAACTGATGGCCGTACAAACATGTAGACATTACCCTGTATCAGTGCATGATAAAAATTATTAAAAAGATCACTAATCACTTCTAAACTTAAAATTCACTTCAACTGGACAAGGTTTGCAAGCAGAGCAGTCACGAGGGCCGGACCTTTTCCAAAAGACTCATAATCAATTGTCGCAAAGTGGGTATTTTCTATGTTAACATCTTTAGCCGATGGCTAATTTTTAAATCGGCGTTGATGCATTGGCCAAGCAGTTACGTTGGTCTAGGCCTAGTTTTAAATGTCATCAAATACAAGAAAAGTATAATCTGGAGTTTGTATGCCCTTTTCCGTATTTAAGATCAGTATAGTAGCCCCTAAATCAATTTTCAAGGTGTGTGAGAACATTTTTAATATACCATTGCAAAGGAATACAATAAAAACATTAATCTAAAATCCATCCATATTTAATAACTGTCTGGTTTGCATATATAAACATTGAATTTTGAAACTTGAGATGGACTAGGAACAAAAAAAATCTCGTTTATTCAAGCTCATGTTTGTTTTTACTATGCTCATAAAATCTTTATCTATAAAAGCAAACAAAACTTTTTAGACATTTAACAGACCATATAAAATATATTTCATGCTAATTTTACTGCAGAAAGCTGATTTAACAAGAAGTTCTGAGTGTCAGTATGAGATATTGATAATTGCTTTTTTTCTGTGCATGTGATACATTTTAAAATTTTTTTTCATGAATCCATTTCAAATAATATTGCTCAACTTATGTATAAGCCGCAATCTCAAATTAACCACTTTACAGAGTATGCAGAAATTTTTGCAAGTCGTTTTTTAGCCTACTTTTCTTTTTAATGTGAAAGAATTAAAAAAATGAAAAAGTAGGTATTGACATGCTGACGCTGTGTGCCTGTCCGTCCATACCCTCCCTTCCAGAATCGGCTATATCCGTCGGATCTTAATTATTTTTGTTGTTAGAAAGGTAGGACCCTCAGACACCCAACTTTTATACATTTTGTCCGCCTGTCTGTACGTCCTGACGTACATAAGTCTACTATCTGTCAGCGAATTTTCCATTGAATTAGCATTGAAATTCAATTTTGAGTTATTTAAATCGCTGTTGCCAAATCAACAATGGCATGAGAAACTTTATTTATTTAAAACTATTTGAAGACAAATTTAATTTTGTCATAATTCAGTTTGGAATGCCGACATAAAATGTAGCACAGTGTGATTCTTTGATTGTTCAGTAATTGTTTACTAAGAAAGCGACAAGGCAACATATTTTTTGCATACAATTCTGCTTAGTTTTAATTTACATTTATTTTTTTAATAGATTTTGGAGCAGTTTCATGTTTTTCGTTATTAATAAATATTTAATTATTCTTCGAACTTCAAAAATCAAGCGGACAATAAATAATTTTAGAAGATCATGGGAGTTTTCCAAAATTTGGGATTTTCAGAAATTTTAAATGTTTTTTTTTGATGCCAAAATTTTGCTTTCTTAAAATCGCCGGATTTTGTAAATGCTGGAATTTTACAATTTCAGATTCGCTGGACATTACCGATTTACGGAAGTTTGCTGATTTTTTCAATATCACCAAAGATTCCTCACTTTAAAATCGCTGTAGTTCTGACACTGGTTTCTTTTTTGAATAACCTAAATGATATTGACTTAGGGATAGTTGGTTAACAGAGTTTTCCGTATAAAAGAGATTATCGAGGTTTTGCTATATATTTAGTATGGAAACGATTCTCTAAAATGGTTGTATACTCTACAAATTTATGAATTTGAGATTGCAGCTTATTTACTAAGTTGAGCAATATTGAAAAACAAATCACGTAAAAAAAATGGCAAAAAATGTCTTGCAAATATGCAGAAAAGTATGATTACTGATAATTTTTTGGATATTTCTATTCAGCGAAACTTTTTTTCATTGTCAAATTAAATTTTTTTCAACAAACATGTATAAATGGCTGGTAATTCAACTCAATTATTGTTTTGATTTTTAATTTAATAAACATTTCATGTTAAGTTATTTTATTGATTGTTTCATTATTTTAAACTATTAATACTTACTTAATTGTAGGCCATTTATAAGTGTTTATTGAAAGAAATTAAGTTTGACATAAAAATGAGGTAACAGAAATACCCAAAGAGTGATCCGGATTCATGAATCGCAAAAGTATAATTACAGTCTTAAAAAAATTTCAAAGGAAGAGCCATACACTCTGTTATAGAAATTTCTAAAAAGCTCAATTTTAGTACTGCTATGCAACTCTTTGAGCCGAGGTCAACATGGATGCTGCTTTGGCGAAAATTCTCCTCGTGGTTCTTCATTATGTTTCGTCTCTAGAAAGTGTGTGATAGCGCACGTTTTTACTATCTATGGTTAAAACATGTTTTTAATTTAATCCCATTCTGTTTACAGCCTAACTGCAATCAAGACGTTATATATGAATGAAAAGATGTGTTGTAGTGCGTGTTACTAGTCTTCAAAAACAAAATTGCATGTTTCAAAGTAGTTTTTAAGAAAAATCAAATCAGAAAAAAATAATCTAAAGATAATGTTGGAAATAAGTGTGTTAGTAATCCATTGTCCTTCTAGCAGGATATATAGGGCCTGCCTTCTAGCAGGTGAGATCCTCTTTGTGCCCCTGCCCTTGTCCATTTTTTCCATATGCCCCAACCTTTGAATTCTCTTTGCCTTTATCATATTAATGTCTTTCTCTCCAAATTGTCTAAACACTTCATAATTCTATCACCTTCTCCAAACATCAAAGTTTCTTATGGGTCCAAATATGGTTCTTAAAACCATTCTCTCCCAGGTTATTTTGGCATCTTCTCTTGTTTTTGATTTAAGGTCCAGGTCTCTGACCCATGTTTAATAGTTGGTCTGATTAAAGTTTTATATATTCATTGTTTCGTTTCCCGTGTATTTACTTTTGATCCTTTTTAACTTTTTAAGTACAAAGAAACTGCCCTGTGTTTAGTCTGAATTTAAGTATTTAAATTTGTTTACTCTTTCAAGTTTTAATTTTTTCATTTATTTTTAGCTCAATATCTGCATCTGTTTCTTTATAAACCCTACTCATACCTTTAGTCCTTTCTTTAAATCTTATTTTCAGACCAAATTCGCTGGCCTCTCTGGTTAACCTAATGAAAATTTTAGTCAGCACAGTTTTGCTTCTTGATATCGAAGCCACATTATTGGCAAAAGCCAAAACCTCACTAGTTCTATTAAATATTGTATCACCTCTATTTATATTGTGTTATGGATCACTTTTTCAAGGCACATTAAACAACTAGGTAGGTAATACATAATCCTGTTTCAATACAGCCACAAATTCCCTAGAATTATTTTTTCTGTACTTGTACTTTTATTTGACGAAGTGATCGTCATTTTAATCAGCCTTATTAATTTATGAAGATGTTAAACTTAAGGAATATCTTTTTTCTATTTTTTTTTAATTATATGATTAAAATCAACCTCAAGTTGATACATATTTATATTCATTTCAATGCATTTTCTAGGATATTCCTTATACTAAATAACTGATTATATTAGTACTCATCCAACATCCAAGTCTTTATGGTCTCTTCTTTCTTCCTGAGATTACATCCTCTCCGTAAGAAAATGCTGTTCGTGATTGGCTATCTTTTTAGGGGCCCACTTTCATGTGATACGATATTGTAGATATTTCTTACCCCTCTGTTGAGATTCAGTGATGTTTTACCCCACCCCCCACCACGTAATCTCACGTGAGTTTTTTCAAAATTTTATACTTTTTTATTTGGTTTCTTTTTAGGTGAAATTTCAAAGTCATAAAGTTTTTCCTAATGACTGTAACCTCCATCCAAGTCTTTATGGTCTCTTCTTCTTCTGGAGATACCATCCTCTCCGTAAGAATGCTGTTCGTGATTGGTGCTATTTTTAGGGCGCCACTGTTCATGTATCTATGTAATATTCTTACCCCTCTGTTGAATTCAGTGATGTATACCCACCCCCCACAGTATCTCACGTGAGTTTTCAAATTTAACTTTTATTTGGTTTCTTTAGGTGAATTTAAATAGTTTTTTTAGAGCCCAACATTTGAAATGTGTTGGAAAGCCACGTAAATATCATGTAATATTTTGCCCAGTTTAGTGGTCAAGAACATATTTAATGAATTTGACTAGATTTCACGCATTTACGTGTTTTTTTTGCGGGGGAAAATTGGACGCCCCTTATAGAAGTTAGCTTTGAATATATTCTATGGACATATCACATAGGTCTTCCACTTCTAATCTTGTATTCTTTCTTTTTCTAGTGCTCTTTTCTTGGTACAAATCTTGCTTTTTTTGCGGAAAGTATCCTAAAAATGTTATGTATAGGACTGATGCTACAGTAAATAGTTGTTCCAAAGTATGACACTGCATACAATGTCGCTATTAAATTCTGTTCTGTGGCCAGTCTCTAGGATCCTGTGTGTAACTCTAGCTCAATGTTTATTTAATAAACTACCAAATTTTATTTTTTCTATTTCAAAGGTATACATATCATTTATATAAAGGAACTCTTGTTAGTTAAGGTACACTGTATGTATGTTTCGTTTATTATTAATCTTGGTAAAGACTATCTTTTTTCTAGATTTTTAAATTAATCACTAGTTTCTTTCACAACTTTTAATATCACCTGCCTTGTGTATTATAAAATTTGATTTTGCTTTAAACTTTTTGTTTTCAGAATTGTGATAATTAGTTTGTTTTAACAGCACTGCATGTTAGTGGAATTCTTGGTATCAGTATTAAACCATGTTATGCGGCAGCAAGTCTTCATTTTCTTATGCTGAATACAGTTTCTAACTATTTACAGACTTGATGATTACTATAGTTTTTCTCAAGTGATGCATTACTTTGTTTCTTCTGGGTATGGTTTAGTATAGGAAATTAAACTTATTTCATTTATTTTAGGAATGCATTTTATCATTTTAATTTACAATATTCTAAATTTTTGAATCATTGTATACTATTTTTCAATGTAAAATAAAATGTATGTTCATATACAAGTTAAGATTGATTGGCAGTACCTGTTGGACAAATGATATAGACAATTAGTTAAAAGCTGAATGTGGTTGTTGAAGCTTTCAATTTAAACTAACTTTCGGAATATGTTCTGTGTTCAGGGTACTATTACTTTTGAAAAACGGACCCTACACACAACAGCTTTTGTCTTCCTTTTTTTGGGGGGATATTTATTTTGGATTCTCAAAACCAGGAAATTCCTGCTATTCTAAAATCGCAAAACTCGACTGTTCCTAAAGTTTTCAAATTTGGCAATTCTGAAATCTGGAACTAAACAGATCCTAATATCATAAATTCCAGCATTTTGGGAAATTTCAGACGATTCTAGAATTGTTATAACTTTAGCAACATAAATAATGGGAACTCCGGTGTTGTAAATATTGGTAAACTGAATATTATAAACCGGCGGTTTCAATAAAATTAGGAAATTGCAGCAATTTTAATTTTGGGAAACTCCTACTTTTCTTTAAAAAAAAAAAACCCTATCAGTTCTGAAAATAAAACTGAAAGTTGTGAAATAGAAAATCATCAGAAGCAGAAAGTTTTCAGCTAGTTTTGAAAGTTAAAAAAAGTGAAAAATCGTCAAAAGTAAAAAAAAATGTTAGGTGAATTAATTATTGATGTTAGGAAATTAACAGATGTAGACCTTGCAGCTATAACAGAAGAATATTAATGTAAATTGTATTCAACATTATTATTCCTGATAGTTCCACAAAACTATTTAAATTTGGAAAAAATTTCTAAATTTGGACCTGTTTAAAAAGTGTACAGACTCCCTAGTTTGTATTACGAAAAGCTTCGAATATAACACAGTAACTTCTTTTAGAGCATGCTATTTTAAAAATGTGGTTTAAGGGTCTGGGACACATCTTCTAAATTATAAAAAATTGTTTTAAAAATTATACAATCACTTTTGAATTATTTGACATGAATTTTTATTTTTATCTGCAGTAGAACTTGAGATATTTAGTTTCTTGTATCATGACATTTATGTCATCTGTGAGCCTCACTAGCAAGAAGGCAGCTGTGAAAAGCAACAAGTACCTTAAAGATCTATATAAAGAAAAAGATTGAGCTTGCTAAGATTAAAAGTTAAATGAGTCTCATAACTTAATTATGGTACTTTATACTCTCCAGGAGATTTTGTATCAACACTTTTACTCTAGACATTTTATATATATCCCAAATTTAAAAGCTATTTTTCTCCTTGATTGTTTTATTTATATGTTTTCCCGACTTTAAATCCATCTAATTCAAAATCTACTTATGGAGTGTTAAAATTTTCCACACATATTTTTCAAACATTTATTTTGGAAATTGTTATTGCTAAAATTTTTTTAATTTGAATTTTATTTTAGCGTACAAGTTTCAGGTAGATTCTGTAATCAAATTTGTTTCTATTCCATTTAATTTTTTTAAAAAAACGACAACTTATAAAAGTAACAAAAAGGAAGCTTGTTCAAAAAAGTGTTTTGAAAAAATTTTCAAATTATAACAAATTTTACAAACATCAGTTTTTGTTTTTGAACATATTTTTAAACATATTTTTCCTACTACAAATTAAGTTGGTACCTTCACAAAATAAAATCAGGAAAAATCTCTAAAATTAGGGTTTTGAATTTTGTGTCTATACCCTCCCCTTTAGATTTGATTTTTTTTTATATACGAGTTTTAGCGTTAAAGCAACCTCAGCTTATGCACCTTGAAAAATTAGATAGCTGTGAAATATGTAAATGATAAAATACTTATTTTTGTGGGTTTCTTTTCTGGAATGCAGATTACGAGCTGGCAGCATGTATTTAAATATACAAGTTCTGTTGCATCTTAAACGTATTTTTTTTATTTCCTCTTAAATATTTCTCCATTACAACTTAAATACTTTTCTATTTCCTCTTTAATCGTTTTTTTATTTGCAGCTTTAACCTTTTATTTGCAGCTTTAACCTTTTATTTGCAGCTTTAACCTTTTATTTGCAGCTTTAACCTTTTATTTGCAGCTTTAACCTTTTATTTGCAGCTTTAATCCTTTTTATTGTAGTTTTAATCCTTTTTATTTCAGCTTTAATCCTTTTTATTTCAGCTTTAATCTCTTTTATTGCAGCTTTAATCTCTTTTCTTTTATTGCAGCTTTAATCTCTTTTCTTTTATTGCAGCTTTAATCTTTTTTTATTGCAGCTTTAATCTTTTTTTTAATTGCAGCTTTAATCTTTTATTATTACAACTTAATATTTTTCTTTTTAAGATGCTAATGTTGTGAAGTATATTTATCATAGCATAAAAGGATCTATTAGCAGTGCTGTACTTTTACATGAGAGATAGCATCAAGAAAGTTTTTTTTTACAATTAAAAATATTCCACTGTAATCTTGGTTTAGATATTTCGAAAACTCGTACTTTTACTTGTAGGCATTAATAGATCAAAAGTTGTGGGAATGACTATGGTTATAGCATAAATGTTTTGATTTTTTTTACATACAAGCTATAATTATTGTAGGCTACATTTACCGCAAATAAATCTGGACTGATTTTTTTTGTCATGCTGTCTTTTACAACTAATCAACTGTGAAATCGATTGGAATAGTTATGCAAGATGGATTAATGGGGGGGGGGGGGTGATACATGTAACCACCGAAATGTTGACAGTGTTTCAGTCTTATTTAAAAGGGAAGGAATAAGTTAATTGTTTTGAAATTCAGTATGTTTATTCATTATATATTAAAATACAAGAATCAGCTCTTTTTGCATTGATTTTTCAAAATGGCTGCCGTAGTAACTAATCTCCTTATACCCTCGCGGCAAAAGGCACCAATCGTCGTGCAGCTAAGCTTCTCCTACAGTGATCGAAAATCAAAAATTTCTATTTGAACGTAATCATAAAACATATATCTTCTAGTTAAACCAATAAAAAAATTTTAAAAGTCGAAAAATCGTAAATTGGTAAGCCTCAGAAAAGTGATTTTTACCCTTTTTTTCAATGGTTTTTGGGTAAAAAAAACTAACTTTAAAAAAAATGGCAATTTTGAGGTTTAACTAGAAGCTAATATGATTGATAGAAAAGACACATGCAAAATTTCATAAGGATTCGTAGAGAACTTTTTGAGTTATCTTGCACGCCCAATTTAAAAAAAGTAGTTTTGAGATAAACATGTTTAAAGTTTTGACACACAGAAACTGTATGATTACAGTGGCTTAGCAACAATAAGTTTATAATGTGAATAAATAATAATGTGAATTTCATTCTAAAAATTTACAGGTATATTTTTAAGACATTATTTTAACTATTTATGAAATAAAAAAAAATTGGGTATTTTACCTGTGTCCCCCCCCCCCTTAATAGAGCCCACTTTTCGAAAGTACTGTTTTAGTTAGACATGCTTGCCGGCAGATTAATTCCAGATTGCATTAATATCAGTATTACTAATAGGTCCTTTTCATGCCCAAGTTACAAAGATATTAATTTAAAACATTTGATTTCATGGAATTTTCAAATTTGATTTAAAACTGTGTATTTTTTATGGGAAAAGTACATAGTGTAACTGAGTATTAAAATATGGGTGTTTTTACAAACTAACTCCATTTAGTCTACTCTTTATTATACAATCAAATTTTTTTCAGAAACAATACATTGTTTACAAATTAGATAAAAACTAGCTTAAAATCCTTTTAAGCATAATAAAAAATTAGTATAAGTTTATGGCTTGAGATTGCAAATTCGGGTCTGTGATTGGAGTGTCAAAAGCATTGTGTACTATTTTTCTAGACTATTGTTTATAATCTAAATAAATGAATCTTTTACTGTTCTAACTATTTTTTTTTTAACAAATTATAATTGTTTAAACTATTGACTATTTTTCTTAGTTTTTATTTCAAATCGGTGATTTTCCAGTTACTAATTTTATAGTTAAAATGTATCAAATTGTAAATTTAAGTTTAAAAACATATCTAGTATTTATTTATGATATGTTGATAAATTAGCATCCCTCTTTGTGGTACAGCTATATTTTTATTTTCCAGAAAATTGCAATATATTAAAATGCATTATTTATAAATATATTGAGGCAAAATTAAATATGCTACATATCTAAAGTGTAATATTTTTTAAATAATTTTATTTCTATATTATTTTCTAATATTGTTTGGGTCTCTTTACTTGTGTCCATCAAAGATTCATTTCAAGTCTTTTAAACTTCAGATTTAATTCATTTTATTCATACAATGGAAGTTGTCTGTTTTATATTTAAAAAAACGCATAGGGAACAAATTTAAAATGTTTTATCAAGTTTTATATGTTCAGGGTACACCTTAAATTCATGCAAACTTTCTAAAATTCAAGAAAACTTAGTTTTGCTTTTTGCTCAAATGATTCGGTTTATGGGTACGTACATGATTAGAGTGCTTTCGGATTTTTTTTTCGAATGATGAATAAAAAATTATTTCCCTGGGATGCACTCGCATGTTAATTTTTTTATGCAAGTCTTTAAAAAACCCAAATAAACATGGGGCATTTAATTGACACCAACTTCATTTTTGAGCGAAATAAGTTCAAAAATATCACCACATAATAAGACTTAGAAAATAGCTTCACCATAAGGTTTAAAGCAAGAAAAACGTGTAAATAAGCATATTGCAACAGCTATGCAGATTCATACTGTAGCACATCAGCAGGGACAACAACTAATACATGTATTGAATAAAATCTTTTAGTACCCCCAATTTGACTGAATCGCTCGTTTATATGAAATATATCGTTATAAAACGGTAACGAAAAGTTTTTATTGAACTTGTACTTTTTCAAGACACCCTTTATGATGTGCTGTTTGAAGTTGACACAATCTCCTCCTTTCTGGAAACTTTAATGAAGTGCCATTTAGCGGTACATTTCTTAAATATTTTTACTAATGAAAAATCTGAAGGCACCTCGATCATATTATCATGAACCTCAAGATTTTAAACTCTTAAATTTTTTTAATTTTATAGTTTGCAAAAATTTTTGACACTTTATTATATTTTCATGAACCTCTGCACAAGTTAATTGCAATAAATATTATTAAAAAAATACTGAAACTAATTTATATCTTGTATTATGCAACTAACCACTGTGTGCCCATGAATGGACCTTGACCGAGAAAAATTGTATTGTGAAAATATAGTTTATTTTGATGTATACTAAATTTATAATAAATGACAGACAGTATAGGTTGGAATCATTAATGTAAGATTAGTCATTTTTGAATAACCAATTTATAGTAACACGTTTTCAAAGAGGCTGTTAATGGGTGTACAACTGGTATTGTGTTAAGTTCAATTATTATTGTATTGTATAACAGTCTTGCAACTCAATCTTTAAATTTGTTATTGTATTTCTGGCTTTTTTTAATACATTTTATGTGATAAAATTAATTTCTTTAGCTGTTTTTATTTGGTTTATTTACAAAGTTCTTGGCAAAGTATAATTAATATTTCCAGTTTTTATAGGTGTTTTGGGTTATTTGAAAAATATTTTTACAGTATTTTAAAGTTAAAGAATACTAAGCCAAAACTTTGAAATTTATTTTTAACATAGAAATAGCGAAACTTGGACATCTCTGTATTTCAACATCGGTTCTTTCCTTGTTTATTTTTTACTTTGGCTTATGTAAACATATTATTTTAGTTATAAAGGTGGTAGACTAATTGCGCCAATGTAGAAAATTAGAAATATTACAATTATATTAAAATTAACACTACTGCATAACATGAAACAGGCATGAGAATTTTCCGCTTTTTTTTAACGGATCTCCGCTTGTTCCCGACTTCTGGTCATTTTCCGATTTTTTGATTTCCTTTTTTTCCTCAAATTTTTGTGTTCGAAAAATGGAAACTGAATCGTAAAATTATTTTGATCGCCTTGACCTCAACTAGTGCAAAAATACGTCTTGAATGTCATTTATTGTCACGGTTAATCTTCTCTACGCTTAAATTTTCTTTTCGGCTTGGTGTTTCGGTCTCGAGTAAAGAAGTCAGCCAATGCGATTTTTATGGCTTCAATCTTAAGTCCAATCTGTACATTTATCATTTCAACTTAGCCATCCACATCGGCATATACTTCCGATTTAAGCCAATTTAAAAACATTAGGAACCTGTAGTAAAAATAACAGAAAACTTTCGAACCCATTTTTATAATGTAGTTATAGTTCAAGACGGATCGTAATATTTGCTAGTTCGCGGCGAAATTGCCGTACATGGTTCGTTCTCTCCTTGAAAAGTTGATTGAATTAAAAAAAAAAGTTCATTTACCAGTCCTTAAAAGCGCTTGGGGAAAAAATCCGTACTATTTATTGCAGAATCGGATCGGATCGGATCAAAAAACTTTCTGAATGTAATTTCCGAAGCTTGTGATAACTACGCGTCATCTTTTACCTGCGTTACGTGATACCATGATACTTTCTAACTCATATTTCTGAACATAGTATTCAATAAATACTGCTGCATAGGCCGAGAATTTTCGGACAAAATAGCGTCTTAAAAAAAGATTCGGCTCATACACGAGACGTCAAATGTTCCACAGCATTAACGCCACCGAAAAAAAATCCATTGTCGGTCTATATTAAAGGAAACTAAACTTGAATTTTATTAAAAAAACAAGTTTAAATTATAAATTTTAACAATAAAAGTAAAAAATATATTTAAATTTTGAAGATGAATTAAGATTAGATTTCACTAAGATGTCATCAAATATCAACCAAGCGCCAACCCTTTTAGAAGAGTAACCTTTCACCTGAACAAAAATTTGCAGCCTCTTGATTTACTTATTTTGCTGCCTAGTAATTTTCATGCATTATCCGATGATGCCGCGTCGCCTAATAATGATTGACTCTGCGTGATCAGAAGCGTCTTGTTACTTCTGTAGCTCTGGTTCAGGCCAAGTAGAATCAACCAGATTCTCCTAATCGAGTATCCGTGACCTTGGGTCGGCAAGAACAGCTTGAATGTTAAGATTTTTTTTTGTAGTGATTCATATTTCAGCCTATACTCGTTTTTCTAATTTTAGATGTTTTTTGTTTATAAAAAATAGTCGGTTTATACAAGAATATAGACAGTATGCTTATATATTCAGGTTTTATGGTGTTAGTAACTTCTAGTCTTTGAATCATCAATCCAAAAACAATGTTCACGATTTTTTTTTAATGTAAACCCTGGTTTCAAAGTTAGTTATTTTATAATATTGACATAACTTGAGTGTACGATAATTTTTTTTATCCGTGTCTTTATCTGAGTGAGTTGTATAAGAGAAGGTTTAAGGTTGAATTTGTAGCATCTTTCTATCCTTATTTCAGTAGGGCATACCATAAAATGCCATATATTCATATGGCATTTTTATGGCCTAAACACACAGAGAATTATTTATTGCTATTATGATAAGTTTTTTTTAGGTACCCATTAATGCCCTGCAAATCAACATTTTGCAGATATTAAAAAAAAATTACTGTCCCTTAAAGTAGTAATTACTGTACCCCCTCCTACTTAATATCTAGAAGATTTCTACCCCTTCGCGCTTTCAGCTTTTTTCATATTTTTGTGTTCTCATGCCTGATGAAAGTGTGTTACAACTTTTGATTAAACTTATGGATTTTGTTTATCATGTTTTAATTTTAGCCACAAAATATATCTGACATTTTTAAAAACTGGGTTGCATGACTATATATTAAATGTTTTGTATGTTTTCTCATAATATATATTTTTTTATTTACAGGGAAGATGTTATGCATAAATTATGTTTTCTGGTGTTTTTATTCTACAAAAGTGTCAAGACTTCATTTTGGGTTTGTTTTTTTTTTACTTTAAAATACGTTATTCAAGCTAACAATTGTTTCATAAATGAAAGTTTAAAAGTAGTTGTAAATAATTTTTAAAAGACTTCATGCAATAAATTGTAAACATTTTGACTTTTTTTGCCCCACTTGTAAAATGTGGTTTTTCTTTATTGTCATCTGGTAAAAGTTTAAAATTATGTACTAGTAAGGATGCACAAAATACCAAATTTGGCCGAATACCGAATATTTGGCCAGTCTTAGCCAAATATTCGGCCGAATACAATATCTCAATTCAACATAAACATATAAGTACACAATAATTTTAATACAATAGGGCTATAAATTTTTTAATTAAGCATCACACAATAAAGTAGTACTCGTTCATTATTAAAACAAGCCTTTTAGAAAGTGTAACTTAGTAAAATCACAACATGAAAACAAAAACATAAGTAGGTGTATCCTATGTAGAATGAAAATTAGGAAAAAAAATAATAAAACCGTATCTTAGAATTAAAAAAGAATATTAACCTCTTGCGACCTGGTGTCCCCATTTGGGGACATTTTTTAAAACCACCCCACAAACAATTAACATGTCAATTAGTTTTGAAATTGACCTGCTCCGATAGAAGATCCGAAAATCAGTTTTCAGCCTTTAGTTACAGGTATCAGTAATTTATTTCTATAAAAAATGAAGTTGAACAAGGGTCAATACGATATTAGAGTTTTTAAAAAATAACCTTAAACTAGCTCTTTCTTTAAACTTTTCAAAAAGTTCTTTTAGTAGTTAATTTTAAAGGCATTTTGCATTAAAAACAATGTTAAAATAAACTGCTAACTACAAATAAGTGATACAGCCCTTTTTTTTGCATTTATAGCACAAAAATGTGTATTTTTAGAGCTTAAGGTGTGACTCTCAGTAACTATTAAACATAATTTTTAATTTTTTTTTTTTGCAAAATATACTTTTAGTATATATTTGTTATAAAAGTATGTTCAGATTAATAATTTACGTGTAGGATTTTGCTCGGCTTTTAAGAGGTTAAAACCATTGATAATATTTATCGGCACCAGCTAGCAGTGTCGATATTGAACGGCTGTTCTCCGAAGCTGGTAACATTTGTGAACCAAAACGCAACAGATTATTTCCCCAAAATGCTGAACAGCTTCTTTCTTACAGCATAATTTCCCTTTACTAAATTTTAAATATAATTAATTATATCCATTTCCTTTTAATAATATAACTGATATATCTTTTCGTTTAATACATAAAAATACTTATTCATGCACAAACATCATGTATATTGAGAGATAAAAACACTGTAACATTGTCTTGTATTTATTTCGGACACTAAATTGATTTAGAAATTTGAAAAAATTAAAATTTCACTTTTTTCCCGAACCAAATATTCGGCTAGACTGGCCGAATACCGAATAGTAACCGAATATTCTGTGTATCCCTAATTACTGGTCATTGCTTTTTTCTGTTCTTAATTGAAAGATTCAAAATGGTTGTCAATATCCCAAGTAAGATTAAATAAAATTAGCAGGCCTTTGCTATTTAAATACTTTACGGGCAACTGATAGTAACAACATTGGATTTTTTTTTATTAAAACGTATTTTAAAATTTATTTTTCAAGTGCATTTTTTAAAGTTAAATGACTATTGAAAATCAAATCTGGAATTCTCTAAATGTTCTCAACTTCAGTTCATTTTCCGAATGAATTATTGAAATAAAATAGTACAGTCAAACCTAGTTGATAGTAACTTTTACTTAACATGAAAATTTGCTTTAGATGAAATAGTATTTTCTCAGCATGTTAATTTTAAACAAATGCAAATAGCATCACTCACTGAAAAATCAAATCCTGCTTACTATGAACTAAAAGTTAGTATGAACTAAAAATTGTATTATTTTTCTCTTTCACACATATATTTCAATTTTTATTGATGAAATTGGTAATGAACATATCGGAATTGGAATTTCACTTTCATAATTTGTAGTTTTATACATTGTTTTAAATTGCATCTTATTTTTTATTAAAAAATAATTAATATTTTAAACAATCACTTATTGTTACTAAAATTTCCCCAAATGCTTAATATGCCTTATTTGGATAAGAAAGTATTTGTTACTCGCTTTTATTTCCTTTTTTTTTGTTTACGAAGTTCTACTGTAGTAAGCATGTTGGGGGGGGGGGGGAAATATTGTCCTTTTTAACAATGAAAGTCAGTTCAATTATATTTTAAGTAAGAAATATAAAATGATGATATTTAATAAAATATAAAAAACTATTGAAAAGAAATCAAAACATATTGTTTAAAAAGAATTTTAAGTAAGCATAAAATTAATATATTTTAATTACTTGATTTTCTTAAAATCAGTATTTTGAATTAATAACACTTGTCAACAGTAAAAATGCGACTGAGGTGAAAGTACCTAATTCTGAATGATGTTAGTTAGCTAAATTTTTTGAGTTACGGTAAGTTTTTTTCATTACATAGGATACGGCGAATGGATGCCCCAAAAGCATAAACAATTACAGTCAATTTTGTTTACAAAAACCCTCCTATTTTTTGCTCATACAGGTTTTATATGATATTATCAACATAAAGGTAGAAGGAGATGATAAGTTTCAAGGTATTTGCACCCATATTTGCAGCTTAATACCCCTTCGTTAAGTAGAATCGTTCTCATGTCAAGAAAAATAGCAATAAATTCCTTGTATTTCGTCTGGTTGTTTTAGAAGCTGTAGAATATCAAAAATTAGTGTTATTGATAAATCTATAACTGGTAATGCCTTGTAAATGCATTAATAGTGCTAATAACTTTTGTTATTTGCGGCTAAGTACCATTTTCTGCACACTTAAAAGGAGCACCACTGCAAGTTAAGAAAGCGTTACATTTGTATTTTGGTTATAAGATAGGGACCAGGAAAAATGCTGGGCCCTTCAAGTATGTTGTTAGACTTGTGTAGCAAATTTGTCACTTCGGCTTCATGGGGGAAAAAAGGTAATGCCATTTTTGAAAAATGAATGCCGTTTTTTGGAAGGAAAGGGAATACCATTTTATGATTATATATAGGAGGGAACCAACAAATCATGTAAATGACTTATTTCTGCATCATCTCATCAGTTAAAGGAGGTGTTATTTAAAAAAAAGATAAAAGTTAAATAGCCTAATATTCCATCTACTCTACGTCCGGTCCAACATGACAAAGGACTCCCTGCTTCAAAGTATCCAGTATTTTTTTTAGTTATAATAGCCATGATTCTGCTAAACATGCTACAGCTTATGAAAACAACCATGGACGAAATGCAAGGAATTCATTGCTCTTTTTTCTGCACCTCTTGACTTGAAAACGATTCTACTTAACGAAGGCATATTAAATTGCTAATATTGGTGCAAAAGCCTGGAAACTTTTCATCTCCTCCCTCTCCCCCCCTATGTTGATAATATCAAATAAAGCCTGTATGAACAAAAATTCTGATTGTTTCTGTAAACAAAATTGACTGTTTGGTGTGCCCATTCATTGCCCCTTATCCTATTTAATGAAATAAACATCCGTTACCCAGAAACTATAGCTAACAAACATTTTTTAAGGTGATATTAGTGTTTAGCATAATGAAATCATTCAGAGTTGGGTACTTTCATCTCAGTCCCAAATTTTTTTTGAAATTTTGTTGTCCCAGTGTAATTTTGTTAGGATAAATTAAAAAGCATATTTTTTCATCTATAGATCCTATTTGAAGAGAATCACTGCAGATTTCTGCAGGGGAAAACAATTTCAAGCCTTGTTGAAGATTAGTCGTTACTAGTGCCTTTGTGTGCAGGTCGGTTCTTACTCGATTCATAAGTCGACATCCAACTTCTAAAGACATGAAGTTCAACTGCATTAAGCTAACTACAAAAGATTGAAGGTCAGTTTTAGTAAAATAATTTCAAATGTTCATACCATTAGAATATAGTTGACTCTGAAGTATAGATTTTATTTTGATCTTTCATTTTATCAATAAATCAACAGCCATTGTTTTAAATATAAAAAAATAATTTGTTTCTATTTTTCTGTTTCGAATTTAAAATGGCCACTGAGCTCTTACTAATTTACAGTTGTGATGAGGCATTACAGATGTGACGACAAAACTAAATTCCATAAATCATCTATTAAAACTTCAAAATATAGTGAAAAGCTATGCACAACGTCTTAAAAACACGTTTATGGTGATTAAGTTTTTTTAAAAAAAATCCTGTTTTCCACCGGAAAGTTTTGAAGTTGCGGCATGGAATTTATAAACAGTCTAGAAGGACGATTCAATGACTTAATTCTCTTCCTGAAAGGACATTTTGATCTTGGAATTCGTTTTAGAAGTTGTTACTGATCTGACTTTTAAAATTGTGATACATAGATTCTGGGTCTTATTGAGTATTTCTGGTAAATGTAAATTTTTATAAGTTTGAGGTATAATATTAATAAAAACATTAAATAAAGTAGTTTTCATTCAAAAGTATATTTGGAGGAGGAAACTTTTCTGTTGTACCCCAGAATTCCATGTTTCATTTTAAATGTATTTTTTTTATTGCATTTTTTTCAAAAATTACTGCATCCTAAACCCCAAGCTTGTCATGGACAAAATTTTATCACTTGACTTGTAACGTCATCGTAGACTTATGGGTAGAGCAAAGAAGGAGATTCTTTTTTCTCTGTGTTTGCCTTTCAGACCAGAGTTTTTCTGAATGCAGACTGAGCAAGGATTTTTTTTAAAAAATAAAGTGAATCGGTAGACCAACTCCCGATGCATTTTGAAAGAGTGCTTAAAAAAACTAGTCATTGGCATTGGCTTCAGATACTAATTTAAAGAAAAAAATCGTTAATAATATAATAGAGGTAATAACCCAATGTGTAACTAATAGGCCGACACCGAGAACACTCATAATAGATTTTTTTTCGCTGTGTTACCGAATCGCACTTACACCTGTCCGCTAGCAAATCATCCCCTTCCGATTTCTTATCTTTTGAAATTGCCCCAGCAACAAACGTAGCTCTTTTGAACGACCAAACAGAACTTATGGTTAGACTTTCTTCATTCAGTTTTTATTGCACTTGGATAAAATAAGACAGAGCCAAATGAGTGAAAATGAAGAAATTTGGGTTAACTTTTCTGACTATATATATATATATAATTAGGGTGGTCCTTAAAAACGAATTTTCGATTTCAAAAAGTCTCACCCCCCTCAATTTGTTCATTCATATGAAAAAATAATTCCTGCAAAAATTACAGCAAAATTTTAGCCAAATCAATTAATAACACGTGCCCCACAGGGCTTAAAGTTTTAAAAAACGCAAACTTTTGAGGTGGGTTTTTTATAAAAAACCGTTATAAATCAATATCTATACCAAATACGAAAAAACTCTCAATACAAATGTTATAAAATAAAAAATTTCCCACAACTTTGTAATTTACATTTTTGATCTATGAGCAACAGCTTTCGAGTTATAGGGAAAAGAATGAGCGATATTTTACGAGATTGTAAATCATGGCCACACTACGCAAACGTTATCCATCACAATGGTGTGACATAAAAGTGATTATTAAGATAACTTTTAACTGTTCTGTCTAAATATTAATTAAAAAGGGACAGCTGCAAATATTTAAATAAAAAAAACATTTTAAATATACAACAATTCAAAGACTTTCGGCTGTCAGGGCGGCACTTTCACAAATTAAATAAAGGTTATTTACAGAAATATTTGTGTAGCTAATAAACAAATGACATTCTTAGAAATTTAAAGGTGCCCTAATCAGTGCCGTTTTGCAGGTACAATGTCAGGGGGGGGGGGTTGAAAGGGGGCATTGGTTTATAAATCTTAATTTTAATATTAATAAAAATAAAATCTAAAAAAATTAATTTTATTTTTAAAGAAATTTAATACTAGTAAATTTAATAATTTACTTTATGAAATCCAAATAAATTGAAAGAAAAATAATATTTTTAGTAGAATAAATAATATAGGATTTCCCCCCTATATCATTTATTTTCCTTTATATATTATTTCCCTTTTTTGCAGCTATTTGACAATGCTGTATTAGTAAAGTTTTTTAGTTTTTACATTCTCTTTACAAGTAACAAACTAATCTACAATGTAATCATTTGTAAATTGTTACGGAAATAAACATAAAAACATGGTTTTCATGCCCGATTCTGAATTAACACTTGAATATCCATAGCACTTAACTCTTACTATACTACCTTTTACTATATTTATATATTGCTATATGTATGGCTTCAGTACGGTTTTTCAATCGTGGGATGTGAATTTTTTTGTTACAGTCTTCCACGGTCAGTAAAATAAATTGATTTTTAGATTCATCCTTTGTAAACTGATAGTTGAAATCTTCAATTAACATCGCACCTCTTTCCGCAGCCAAATTTACGAATTTTAAAGATCTTGTATTTTCCTTCCTTTTAGATAATTTTCTTCATTACACCATTATAATGGATCTAATTGCTTGAAATCTTTTTTAATGTTAAATCTCTGTTATGTGAATCAGTTTTATAATAATTCTTACGCAGTTTCTTTCGCGGGTAAGAATACATGCTTTCCTCTAAAATTTGAGATTTTCATCCAATACAAAGGAAACATTTATGTAAATTCGGGTTTACTTCACCCATATTTAAAAAGAACATGGGTAGCAAATCTCCATGAGATAGCAATTTGGCACCAGCTACTTGGTGTTTCATTGAAGCAATAAGAAATATCTGTTTTCGAGGCATAATTTCATATGCACCATTTAAGAAATGACCGAAACTCAAACAAAGTTGCTTGTTTTAGCAATTTCAAAATAATGCATTAGCTAGCAACAAAGTCTTTTGAGCAGTTACAAAGGGGTAACATCTTTTCTGCCATTACCATATGCAAGAAATTTTTTATTGCTTTAACTAGAGGCAGTAACCATTAATAATGCAGGGGAGGGGGGGTTGATAAACATGTCGGGTCTCTGTATGACTCATGGCCAGAGGCATGGAGACAGAGCAAGAAGGCAGTCTTCATCCCAAAGCCTGGTACAGCAGACTACTCTGTTGCCAAGGCATTTAGACCAATCTGTCTTTCCTCCTTTCTCCTGAAGACACTGGAGAAAATGGTTGACAGATACATTCGTGATGAGGTGTTACCACAAAACCCCTTATCGAAATTTCAATATGCTTATCTACCTGGTAAGTCAACTGAAACAGCTCTGTACGACCTTTTTACGGTTCTTGATAGGGCAATCAACCAAAAGGAACTGGCCTTGGCTACGTTCCTTGATATAGAGGGGGCTTTTGACAGAGTTCCAACTGAAGCCATTGTAAGAGCCTTGCATAGAGTTGAAACAAATTGGATTGTCTGCTCTTTGGTGGAAAATCTGCTAAAAACTAGAATTGTTACATCCAGCTTTCTGGGTGTTATGGTCAGAGTTGATAGCTGTAAGGGCTGTCCACAGGGGGGTGTACTTTCCCCGCTTCTTTGGTGCCTTGTAGTTGATGAACTTCTTTGCAAAGTTAACACCATGGGCAATCACTACATCGGCTATGCTGATGACATCACCATTGTCGTAAGAGGGAAATTCCCAAACACAGTCGATTATCCTAAAAAAGGTAGAGGGATGGTGTAATACAATTGGGTTGACAGTAAATCCTGACAAGACCCACCTTGTTCCCTTCACTAGAATGAGAGCTAATAAAATCAATAACATTAAAGCTCTAATGTTCTTCGGAAAAAGCCTTACTCTTGTAGACGAGTTAAAATATCCTGGAATTATCTTTGATAAAACGCTTATTTTTTCAAGCCACCTTCAACACTGCATCAATAAGGCAAAAAGGGTCTTTTGGGCATGTAGAAGGGCTATGGGGAAAACATGGGGGTTATCTCCTAAAGTAATGTACTGGATATACACTGCGATTGTATGTCCCAGTGTCTCGTATGGGGCCATTGTCTGGTGGGGTAAAATCTTAATAACACTGTTAGAATGCAACTTACCAATCTCCAAAGAATGGCCACAATAGCCATTACAGGGGCAATTAGAACCACACCATCTAAAAGCATGGAGATTCTACTTGATTTGTTACCCCTTCCAAAGAAAGTTGAAATGGAGGCAGTCTTGTGTGCTGATAGGCTTAAACTTACTGGTGACTGGAAGACTGCCAATGAAACAACTACTTTTAAAAACCTTGGAACTCAAGTTCAGGGGCACCTTTGCCTTAATGCAAACAAGGACTGGATTCTTAAGTGATACAGTTTTGCGGACAGCTATTCCATACATATTCCCACACGAATGGGATAGCTGCCAGATTAACACTAAGATTGCTAATGAGGTCTGGTTCACAGACGGGTCTAAAACATCCTCGGGAACGGGCGCTGAGGCCTATTGTGT